>DWME01010073.1:0-10458 GCA_018244795.1 Parelbella ahira ahira
CACCATGGATTTGAAACCAGCACCCCCGGAGTGAGAGGCTGAATTCTTAACTACTAGGCTATCACTGCTTACTATACGAGTACGACACTACACGGCTTACCATTTCGATTTCTAAGACTTAATAATTTTGGGTGCTTTAGTGCGACTACTACATCGGATCAAATATTAAGCTAAAATGCAAAAAGCAAGCTCTGTTGAACAGCAAATGTGGGAAAGCGATTGTATTTCCAGAAGTAATGGGTTTTAACTACGTTTAAATGTTGTTCGTTAATGTTAGCCTTCATACAAAATTACTGTTTATATATAAGAGAAAAATATCATCGTCATCGTCAGCCTCTAGATGTGCACTGCTGGATATGGCCTCCCCTAATACATCATAGTCTAGAATGTTAATTAAGAACTGTACCCAACTTGTTCTATTTTCAATATCAGGACCACAAAATTGAAGGTATTATGTACTGGACATTGTATTGTTTGAATCTTTCTTTGCGTTCGCAGGAAATGGAGATTATTTTACTTTTATAACTCTTAAGTATAAACATAACATAATATATTAAAAACAAGAATAAAAAAATTACATTTGATTGAAACCTATGTCCAGCAGTGGACGGGAGTAGGCTGATAATGATGAATGATGATGATGATTGAAACAACTGCATTTCAAAAGATTAATAAAATAATGTTGTTTTGCATAATATATGTAGGTCGTGTAATATAGTACAAACACAATGTGTCTTTTGCTTTTGATCATCATTAATAATACCGTTTTAAAACAGCAGTTTCAGTAAAAAAATAAGTACTGATTGCTATTTAAGAGCGCCAACAATTTTTCTGTTTCTTGATAATATTTAAGACTGCTTGCTGTGCTCTAGAAAATAAAGTTGTCGGATACAACTCTACATAAATCAGTTTTGTAGCGGGTCTCAATGTAATTTCTACTAGTTTTTCAGTTGAACTGTAGCGACCAGTTATACCGCTGATAAGATTTCCTCCACAAGTTTCTCTCGCGATAGACGTTTAATACAACTCGCATTCAAATTAGATCGTCTCCTACATAAGCAATTTACGAAGGCTTTGATACAAATTCGAGTTGCGACTTAAGCATGCGACCTACTTCGTGACATGTTTGTTTAAATCTGTAGTAATTGTACGTGTGTGGGTGTCGTACCCAATATCCTGGATAGCGTGAAGCCTGAGATTTTGTATGCTGCGATTTAAAAATTTTACATTCGCTTGTTTGAATAACACGTTTGTTTATTAATACACGTAGCTATATCGTATAGTTTATTATTATTATTACATAACACCACTACTTCATCAAAAATTGGGTAGAGCTTGTGATATGTTAGCCGGATGTTTGGCTCATACATGTATTGTATACCCAAGAATAATTTTACATGTAGATGTATATATGTATCGATATATTTATATATATGTTATACATACATACATATATATTTAAACGTATGGGTGTGTATACAACACATGTATCGGATACGATTCCTAACGGGTTTGTATATACAGTCCCGTATTGGAATCGAATCTAAGATCCTCGAACCATCAGTCATCACTTACCACTGGACCATCACGACTGGTCCGTGGCCCTTGTTATTGATGTAATTCCAGAATAAATGATAAAAATTATATAACTCTTCACCCTAAGGGGTTCATAACTAAACATATCATCATTTTTATAATCATTGTGTTATAAATAAAATAGCATAATTGTCACTGGATGAATGTTTGTATAAGCCTTTATTGACTTACATGGAAGAGACCTTTAGTAATTTGTTTGTCGAGGTAGCTAGGTAATTAGTGGCACTACCTTGTTATGTTAGTTATGTCGTTATCATACATATATTATAATACTTTATACATTTACAGACAAATCTTGTTACTTGACACACACATTACGGAAACATACATTTAACATTAATGAACTATGATTGACTGATCTGTTAGACCCGTGATTAGTGGGCGTGCATATTTCTTAGTTTCGTTCCCGTTTGAAAACAATGAGTTTGGAAACTATCTGGCTACGTCTATCTACACAAATATAAAGTCATAAGTACGGGAACCGTATTTTTGAACAGCTGTTAATGTTAAATATCGGAATCTGCAAATCGTTCTCCGCCCCTTAGTTTACTAGGCATCAAATAAAGTTTTAGTATTTGATAGTCACTTATACTCACCACCGATTCCATGGGACGTAAATTTTATTGGTGAAACGTGGGAGTGTACTACACACCTCTGCCTACCACTTCGGGGATTTCAGGCGTGATGTTACGTTAGTATAACAGCTCATACTTCTTAGTTCCTGTAATTAGTACTTACATAAAATATATTTATAAATAATTCTCTCATATTTCCACATCTTAGTTCGAATGAAAATGAGACTTGCCAGCATTTTCACCATAATCGTATTTATTACAATCGATTTGAATACATGAATTCTTACAATTATTGCATGTGTAAACATAGAATTGTGTGCATATGGATTATGTGACTTGATTTAAAGTTATAAGAACTGCAGTAACTCGGGACCATAATGGTATCGCAAGACTGCGTTACCGTTTCGTTAATTTGTCTCAGGATAGAGTTGTGTCTGCGGCGAGACGGGCTATAACGACGAAACAAGACTAACCAAAGCGTTTAGCCGCTCGTTAAATGCATACGATACATCCGATGGTTTGTTGAACGTTAATTACTTAGAAGCAATTAAGATGTTGTCACTGCAAACCGCGCCCACCCTCGATGTCCTATTAGCAAATTGAATTATAACAAGGTACCACGACTACGAGCAGCGCGTACATGATGTACGATAACTGTACGGTCTGTAAGGGCGCGTCCACATTGCTTACACATAAAAGCCTTACAGCGCCAACCTAGGATTTGATGTATCGTGGGCACAATACGCGTAGAGTAGATTAATCAATTGAGTCCATATATTACCAGTCAGTATTCGATCCCATAATCCTTTGCGGAACCGACCATCATGGGCAAATGGAATACTGGACCTTATTGTGTTATTGTAATTTCGGTGAAGCAATAAAAAGCTCTACAAATTTCATGTTAGGTCAGTTTCACATTTCCCACTAAAATAGAAACTCACTCTCTATGTCTTATGAATTTATACTTGTAATTACTTTGTATGTTTGAAAAATGCGCGTGTAAAAATTCATTGCAGCACGAAATTATAACCTGGATATATTGTACCAAATTCTTCAGTCTCGCAAGATTATTTAATTACACAGCCTGTTTAGTACACTGTCGACTTATTAAAATATTCACCGTGGAAAACATTTTGTTATTAAGGTTAGTTATTTTTTTCGCAAAATAAAACGTTCTACTTTTGTTCTTAAACATTTGAGAGTTACATATAGGATGTGAATTAGACGTAATAGATATTTAGAGGAAAATTACATTTATATTATACATTTTAATTTAGAATACCAATGGAACATGGGGAAGGTCATTGGATAGCTTCTTCGTCTTAGACATATCTTGATCGAGGGAAAAAGGATTGTACTCTTATTTTGATAAATTAATGTACAACTAAAAACCACGCGGATCTAGAAGCAAAATATACAAAACTATTGTAAGTTGAAAAAGCACGATTAATTTCAAATTTACTCGGTTTCCGGACGTCGCTGCGAACTCAATAAAATGTACGTTGATGCTCACGAAACATACTCGTAGCATTGGTCTGATTAAGGCTGATAATGTTAATTAAATGTTACATAGTAAAATGATAATTCAACATTCTCCCCTAATACGAACAATGTTTATCACCAAATAGATTTCGATTATGAGACATTTTAATTGATATTAGATGTAATGTAATGTAATATCAACTGGTTTGAATTTAATATAAACTCGCAACGAACTACGATTTGTATTTACTGCCAATAAATTCATAATTTGAATAATTTAGTAACTAAAAATTTCTTTTTAACTCGTGGAACGTGGGAGTGTATTACACTCCTCTGCCTACTTCTTTGGGGGATTAAAGGCGTGATGTTACGTATGTATGTAAAAATTCCTTTCAAATCGTCTCGAATGACTAGTTTAGACACTTCAAGATGATGATCGATTGGTTGTTGGACACCGGAAGTTGTGGACATGTGGTGATTATTATTTGGCATAGGTTTTAGCATACTGTTAATTGTTCAGTTTTAAGTATTACATGCTGGCGAATGCAATCATTTACCACGAGGTTCCTCGTTTTAAGCTATCTAATTTATTTATTTAATTCCCTCAAATACCTTCATCATCTCTAATCGCACATTTCCAGATGCTTGGTAACCTGCAACACTGACAGGGTCACTACCCCTTCAAAATACACGTGTATACCGTATGTAACAGTAGTCGGTGTGTCCCCAAACGTACACATCGTAAAACCGTCGAGGCGCACAATGCGACGGAAACGTCCGGTCCGAGGAAGCGTGTTACATTTACATTACAGTCAATGTGCCATCTTCGGTTTACATTTGGAAAGTTTCGTGAGAACACAACTTGAAATATTTTTTTATTGTGTTGCGTGTATTTTGGTCTGTCGTTGTTGTAAGCATACAGCTTTAATATAAACGAAAATGTATAAGCAAATATGTAATCTGTTTGGTTATGGACTGATTTGAAGGTGCTTAAGGTTAAGGCCATAGTCTGCCATGCTGGTGAAGCGCGGATTGGCACACTTCACACACCTTAAAGTATTTTGTGTATATAAATAGATTATACTAAAATAACAAGTTGCTATCGACAACCGACTCGCGACTGGACAAAGGCCTTTGAAAGGTCAGCGTCTCCAACACACATGTCTGTACATATGTGTACATGTGTGTATCAAGTAATGAAAAATGAACTTAACTATTCTGATAGTATTCAGAGGTAATGAGTACAAGACTAGTTGCGTAACATCACGCCTATAGTCCCGTAAGGAGTAAGCAGAGAAGTGTAGAACACCTCCACATTTCACCAGTTACGTTTAAGTCCCATAGAATAGGTTGTGAACCTATTGCCATACACCGGACACGATTCCAGACTCGGAGTCACTGCTAGAGATTCTAAATTAGAAAAATCCAATAGCACCTGACCCGGGATTTGTCGGGTCGCGCTTACAACCACTCTATAGACGAGGCAGTTGTTTTTTTATAATCTGAATATTGTCTGTGGAAAATTAAAACGTCGAAATTATAATAGTATTCAGTTATACGGAACTGGCTCTTTGGTTTTAAAGGAGATTGTGCCAAAACGATCATCAGCTGTTTTTTATTCCCCATTTAAGTTTTCCGCTACACAAATATTATTTCGTTCAAAACAAAATCAATAACTTTTAAATCATTTTATATCTTTTAAAGATGGTCAAATTTAATGCATTTAATACTAATGGCTCTAATTGTCACTAACAATTGTTTCCACAGCCCTACGAATAATGGATGCGCACGTATTATGTACCTATATGAAACACATAGGGCAATGAACATACATATGTATATATACATATATACAGGTGGTTGTAAAAATTTTCCCTTAATTAATTCGAGGCTTCAAATAACTTCGTTATTTCAATTCATATTCATACTCACCTGTGACACATAAGGAGCTTTGCCCGTATCTGAAGCATTTTAAGGACCGAAAACTAAAGCAATCTTCCCGTCATGCGATTGCGTGTGCGTTCACCCCCATTACGGATATAAGCGTTTCTGTAAACAAGCTATACATATAGAAACTATGTCGATTGAATCTTACAAAATTCTTCATACTGATACATGTCATTAAACGTCGAGCTTCTGAACATATCGAGCTTATAAAATGACAAACACACTACCATTTTAAAAATTCAATGAAGATTTAACAGGAGATCAAATAGCATTTGTTGAAAATGTGGGATATGATCGGGACTTGACACTGATACATTAAACGTTCTAACGTGGTCATTGAAGATCACACATTTGTTAGTGATTTCTGATAAGACTAATATTTTTCACTTGGTATTGTTCTAATAACAATTTATATTTATTAATATAAGAAAACAAATAAAATGTTTCTGATCTTGACGACGACGGAGTTGAACATGCTATCGGCGTTTCTATTTCCTGATAACACCGTCTCTTTAAAGCAAGATTGAATAGGATGTTTTCTTAGTATGCCCGATACATCATCAGATGCAACGGCACTTTGCACCAGGATAGTAGCGACCAAACACTAGCTTATCGTATAGAAAACAAAAATGTATTGTAATTATTAGTTATATCACTGCAGTTGGAATTGTGTTAAAAGACTTAACAAATCTATCAATCTAAGGACGTATATTCAATTATAAGTACAACATGTTATGATATTGTAATATGTTAAAAAATTTGAAACAAGTTAATGTATTTATAATGTTTTTTTCAAGTTATTGTACTTACATTTTACGTAACAAAAGTTGTTATTTTCCTGAGTTTACAAACAGAATTGAGCTCAAATACTCTTATAAAATGAAAATCGGGGGTAATGATATGATTCCATTAAAAAAATTGAGATAAGATTTCTTTGATAAATAAAAATTTTACAAATATTTCTTAAGATTGATCTCGATTAAGTTATACACTATTATTAATTAAAAAAGTACATTATTATTAATGCCTGCAATGAGACTGCCTCGTTGGTCAAGCGGTTGCAAGCGCGACTACCGATCGGGAGGTCCTGGGTTCAAGTCTTGGGTCGGGTGCTAATGGATTTTTCTAATTTAGAATTCCTAGTAGTGACAGTCTGGAATTGTACCCGGTGTATGGCAATAAGCTCATCCCCTATTCCATGGGACTTAAACGTAACTGGTGAAACGTGGGGGCGTACTACACCTCTCTGCCTACCCCTTCGGGGATTACAGGCGTGAAGTTACGTTTTATCATTAATAAGAATAGTCACTTATCGCAAAAAGTTACATACGCTTTTTTACCTTTACCATGCGCTGTGTAGAACACCCATGCTCTGATGTGTTGATACGAGTATTCAGCGCAACTTAATGCGCTCTGCAAGTGTACGAATAAGCGGCAATTCTCTATGGGATATCTTTAATTATTTTATGGGTGAAATAAAAATACCGTAACAATGAGACTAGTAACTCGTTCCCCGCTGCCATGCTACATCTATTCCATATAAATTCTGTGGCCACAACAGTTTAACGACGTGCTTTATTGCATTGCACGTCAACCCTATTTCTGTGTCTATTTTCGTCTGCACGATGCTTGTAATGCTATAATGTAAGCGCTGTTAAGGTCAGTGGGGCAGACAGTTAGACCACAATTTGAAAAAATATAAATTCATATGGACTGCAGTTAGTACTAAATGTTCGGTTAGTTTTGTAACATAAAAAGACCCGCTGGAAGAGATTTATTTAGAAATAAACAGAATCTCTGTACATGTCTGATTACATTCAACTTACATTAAAATTCTATAAATAAAATTAATAAAAACCAGTCTATACCAGTATACGACTTAGCAGTAGTACCTACTTGTGACACTGCGTCTGTTTTAAGGATGTCACGTTATAACAAAGACATTTATGTTTATATTCTTAAGCACATTCCACACAGTTACCCCATATTGACATTCATACTAGTAGACAATGGGGATGTTATTTTCAATCACCTTATTTCTTCACTTGCAATAACGAGCTCACAAGTGGGACCCTGTAGGTACCCGTACATCCGGCTCGAACATACCGCTTTGTACGTCGAATATTCTGATTAAAAACCATGATTAAATTGGTTAAATTATTAAAGAAGTTATAATAAACATTCCTAAGCTAAAGAGCCGAGGGTCTGTGAGCCGGTAATATTGTAACTTTCATCGCTGGTTCTGTTATGAGAAATAATTGCATGCCAGTAAAGTCGTTACATCGCGGTAGCACGGCGCGGAGAAAATGAAAACAGATTAAATATTAACAAAAATATCAGTTAAGAAATTGTATAGCTGTAGAAATAGGATTATACGATCTGGTTGGTTTCTATTAAATGTTTGTAAGCAGTTCATATTTAACTCCATTTCTTTCTTGTATCTTTAATTAAAGTTACAATAACACTAAAATAAGACATGGTTTACTTTCGTATACACATGTTTTTTAAATAAAAATGTATATAATTATGATCTAACGAATGACGTAAAAAAATTAAAGTAAAATTTATGCGCATATTTATTATGCTTTATTTAATTGAGTTCTATATATTAAATATGTCTCTATTTATATTTATTCGTGTATATTGTCGCTTTGTCAAGTAAATAACCTAAAGCTAATTTTTTTTAGTAAAAAAAATTGTTTTGCATCTATCATTTTACTAATGCTGCGAAGTTGACTGATACAAAATGCTACTTGAAATTAAGTTCGCTCTTTTTCATCGTATTTATATTCCTTTCTATCGTTTCTACCGGGAGAGCTAGTGGTCATACTGTTCATATGCCTTTAAACGCCTTAACCACAACAGTAAGTAATAGTTCGTCATTAAACGCACATAATTCTGCAATGTAAAAGGCGCGCTACAGGATGTGAACTCAGGATTCTTTAAGAGCGCGCTAAATACTAAGCCAATTAGCTATCACCGTTTTATCCTGATTTCATGTCAGATTGAGCCGGTCTATTAATAATTTAAACTTATACTCGTGATCTAATATACGTTGCAATCGTTGGAAACCAAATTTGAATATGCCAAGTCTAAATATATATGGATATCGTATGCTCGCAGGTGTCTTTCTATTGTACCTCGTTTGCACTTCTTGAATTAATTTGCTTTCATTTTATGTACATAAATGATTTATTATTGAATGGATAGTCCTAACGTTCACTAACTGAAATGGTTGTGAGAATAACAAACAAATAAGCTACTTTTTCATTGTCTTATTAGCTATCAGGGTCAAGTATACTTATCTTCGTAAATTGCATGCATGAACTTGTTAAATATTTTTATTGGCGGCAATATAAATTGCTGGTTTTATCTAACAACAACGGCTAAATATAAGCAAACACTTTTTCCGATCCGTAATACAGATTATTGACATATAATACTTTGAATTGTAGTTTAATACTTAATAAAATTGTGTGTAATAATTGTGTAACGTTACTCTTTATAATAATTGTCAAATAAAAAAATTACAAAAGCTGGTATTGTAATACATAAACATTACACGCAAGTAAATATACACCAGCAATCACTGCGTTTACTCGAACATAAATTCCAGGACTAATATGGGCGGGTAATATTTACACGGTCCAATTAAAATGCGCGCGAGCGCTCCATGGCGTTTTGAAGGACTTTACAGTACGTACCAGGGCCGGACGTGCTTAAAAATTAAACCTACGGTGTAATCTCAGCTATGGCTGTGTTTATACCCGGGGGAGGCCGTAGGGAAAGGAAGCACAGTTGCCACCATAAAACCATTAAATTATATGGTGTATGTTTAAAGAACCGACTCAATTTTTTCTTTTAACTAATAACTAAAAACATATAATATTATAAAATGCACATATCTTTGTGTCACATAACGTGTCGAATCCTTTTATTAAATTGTGTATTATTATAATTGATCGTCTTGTCTAACCGAACTACGTGTTTATTATCTACTAAATATATTTTTGATAACTATGCCGTGAGAACAAGAGATTATGAGACAGTATTCATTTCATTTGTCGAGCGAGCGCCGAAATCAGAACAAGTTGCCTACATAATTGAATCAGGAATCACGAAGGAAGGCAAGCTTGAACAAGTCAATTGAGACGTCTGTTAGAGATTTTATTAATTTATGTGTAGTTTCATATAAAATTTACTACTTCCAGTGACAGCGACTAATTTTATTTAACTCTCAGGTATAGTTCCGTAACTATGCTCCTTGATGTTTGTTTTGTTTATAAAATTAGAAATATATTTTTTTTATTAAAAATTAAAGGAGGCTTATGGCCAGCAGTGGGCTCAGATAGGATGACGATGATAAGTTATTGTGTACGCAAACTTCATGATATATACTATATAATATTTTTTTTTATATTAAAAATATTATTTATGAAATTTCTAATAGCAATACATAAACTCATACAGGATAACTAAGAGTATGAATATTTTGAAGGTATAATAAAAGGGTATCAGAAAAATAACAACTTTATTAGTAAGACTAAGATTCACAATCAACTGTCCTCTGAAACGCAACAATTATCAACCAGTCAGTTATCAATACAGAAACTTCAACGTACTCTCTCAAATTTCCATAACGATCATAGCATGTCACAGGTTACATCACGTTTACTTGTTGCGAGCCAAAGCAAACCATATTTTGAACGTAATATGACTCAATTTTACTTTGGGCAATTCGATAAATACAAGATCGGTCTCATAATGTTTGTTTCCTAAAATTTCCCGCTATTAGTAGCAATAATTGCTTTATTAATATATTCGATAGGATTATATTAGAACAATTGTAGCATCAAGC
>DWME01010074.1:0-10458 GCA_018244795.1 Parelbella ahira ahira
CAAAATCGTGTAAGGTTGTCCTATTCAAAATTGATTCTGTAACATCCGACATAATCGAAATGTAAGCGTTTATAATCCACAAAAACGATTACTCTCATTTTTTGAAATGGCGACATCTTTATCCAGATAGGACAATGGAACGACACGTAATAGGTACGTATGATGGCTGGCACATTGTACGTTTACGGATGACAAATGCAGTAGGCTAATAGAACCTATTACATCAATTACAGCAGCGATTAATTAGTGATGCTGTTAAAGCGCTAGATTTCCAGCGCTCACTCAAGTGTTTGATGAGACAAATCATGAATGCTTCAAAGACTACCACTGCGCCAACCGTTAATGAAACTGTGAGACTTGGTAGTTTTTGCAAGCTGTTTGTAAAAGTATGTGTTGAGACTAACAATTTTTAATAATTAGAATGTTACTTACATCTTAAATGTTTAATGCCTCTCGGTTTATTATTTACCATTCACATATATATTTAGATTTATTCATATATATATTATTATTCATATATATTATTATTCATATATATTATTATTCATATATATTTAGTATTACATACTATCAGCGTATGATAACGATTGATATGATTGCAGTGCTTTTCAATTATTGTCTTCTCGAAGATTCTGTCACACTTTTAAACGAATAGCTTACGAAAAATTTTGATTATTATCTTAAACACCATGTTATTTTTCCGTTTCACAAATGACAAATCATTGCAAATCCAATATGAATCCACGGATTGCATGTCTAATTTTATAACATTACTTCCTATTGTGTTCCACTTCCGCCTCGTAACAAAAGTTGCAACCAAATTGAAAAGTATTCGCCTGGGGAGGCAACAATCTTACACTAGTACGTTTGCGCTACGAAATGTGACTAGTCTGCTCGCTCGCTTACAGTGCTTCAACTTGTTGAGCTGTCAAGTTCCAGCTCAAAAGTTTCATTACACTGTTCGCGTGCTTACTTCACATCCCTTTCAGAGACAGCTTTTCCTCGGCTAGTTACAGACTGCGCTGTGTTCGTATTAAACAGGTTTTCATTTGTTCATTCTGTTTTACTGTTTATTACGAATTGATCAAGTTGATAAACTGTTCGTTAAAAACTGATCATACGCTTTCAATCTTGCATTGATCTATGAACACCTTCCCATTTAATGTCTAAACTACAACAAAATTTAAATTTAGAACTTAATTACAATCCGGTTACGGAGAACGCAAGATTTTGTAAAACAGTTGTCTCCAGTTATTTGCCCGTCACCGGGATGTAGGTTCGAGATTTATGGATACGTGGGTTCTATAGATTGGCTAATAAAGCTACCACGACGAATACGTAGGCGCGACAATAATTCAAGATGGCGATCCAAGTCTTCTTAGATATGACGAATTGGGTAATGAAACAATAAAACGTTTAAACATTAAACAATGTTATCGCTGATCGGACTTGACAAGGCCCCGATTGCTGTATTGCAGAATATTTACATTGAAAATTGTTGTTTCAGTTCATGTACGCGCAGTATAGTAGATATGTATAAAATATGTGTGTTGTTTAACTGTTGTTATAGTGTATCCGGTTTCAGTGACTCGTTGAATGATTTGTGTGTTTTGTTATTGCAATTCATATATTATACGATTGTTCATATATTATTTATTTTATCATTATTATCTACGTGTGCGAGTCTTCTGCAGAATGTACACTTCTCTTGACGAACGTAATCGAGCCTTGTCCTCGGTTTGCCGTAGTCAACTTTTGAGTGCAACTATTTGCAGAATATCATCCTATCTAGTCGAATTATTTCTGGACATCCGTTCTTTTCGATCGGATGATCGATCGATTGGATGTCTGTCCAGTCCAATCATCAGCACACAATTCAAAGGTTTTTAGGGGCTTTCTTTTAATGGAAATTACCGACAATAAATTACATCTAAATCCAAATTCTATCATTCACATAATTAAACAAAATGTTGATTTACAGGATATGAAAAAGGCCATCAGATTTTTAATGCTAATTATTTAAGTGATAATCAAACGCTTGCTATGATAAAATATTTTTTCATCGTTACGAATGTCACAATAGTAACAATAATATATATATTTTTTGCAATAGTGTTGCACAAAGTCGCTTACGGTATATTTTTTTGTACATCCTACATCACAAATATGGTGTGCAATTGTATCAAATATAGAATTTGTACCGTATATAAGTTGGAAGATTTATTTAACATACATTAATTCAAGATACGTTTGAATTCAATTCATTTGGCCCTAGGACCAAACGAAGTGATGGGATAACGGAACAATAGTCCTAATAGGTCAATCGTCTATATAATAAAGGGGACACAAGTGACCCCGTCTGAATGGTTAAGTGGATGTGAATGGTCGCTGCGTTTATTAAATTGTTTGATACGCGAAGCCACAACGGTGATCGTAACCGGGGCTCGTCTTTGTCCCATAAATCATTGCTTGACAAATTCCTCAGCGCTCAACACCAGTGTTCCGCCACTGCGCACTCTCTTACTACGACATACACTTAGCGAATTAATGCTCATTCATTAAAGGAATTAATTGTCAAGTTCAAATTCTATTTGCTTTGCCTGCAATCGGAGATTTATAAGTTATATCGGTAAGATATTTTGTGTAGTTCGCACCTCAGTTTAGGTCGTTGTTACATGTGAACGGCGATAAATTTGCGATCCAATATCCAAATGAAATCTTCATAATTGGGGCTTTTACTCCTTAAGTTAACACTTTATTCGTTCAAATTTCTTTACCCATAAACCGTGTTCACGATATTCTACTGATGTATTACCTATTACATAAACAATAATTATCTTGTACTACATATTATGGCAGTTGGGCAGTATTCAAAGCTATGATCCCAAGCTGCTGTACAAAAACATGACAATCTTCTATTTATGGAAATATATTGTAAGATTGTCTAAAATTTAAATTCAGTATTCTGGCAATAGCTAGATACACGACTGTAGATAAGCAACACGCCTGTCTAACCGTACCTAGGTCAATAGTGTACTAGTTAACTGGATGTGAATGGGCCCGGTTGGCACCGTTTATCGAATTGTGTGACACGCGAGCTGGCGTCACAATGCATAACTCACTTCATTTGCGTTCACCTCAGCAACATTCCAGTTGTGCACGAGAATGTTGTCAGGCTTTTCTACGGTTTCTTGGTGCTTTGTTCATTTCAACTAGTAATTTGGATCGATTTGTTTTATTGTTTTAGTTTGGTCCACTTTATTATTCTCATCAAATTTTATGAATTGTATTCGTTACATAGCTTGTTAGGATTCCGTTTGCTTTGTTATTAAATAGAAACAATTATTATGTAGAAACTATCGCGTCATCAATCGTTGGATTTGATTGTTAAAAATCTATAGGATTTAATTTTGAATTTGACGAATGTTTTGCCTTTATGATAGACCATTTTATATAGACTGTTCTTTACCCTGAATTGGATACGATCTACAGTATTCACGTGTTAAGTCCAAACATTGATCATTCTCATAGTTAACGACACATTTGTGATTTGGCTACAATACAAATATTCATACATTTCATTTTCCTTAAAGCTCTATTGTCGCGCCTGTAATAGGTTCGTTTTGTCGCATGATGTCATCTCACCGCCATAGAAAATCCGCATAATAATCAAAATTTTCTGTTTGTGTTTCCTACGTGCGCTAACAGACGTTGCAGACTCTTATCGTTCTGTTCATTCTTCCAACAGTTGTACGTGTTGTCACGCTAATACTTGTATTGTGTTTAATGTAGCGATTGTTAATACGGGGATCGTGTTGCAAATTGCCAACAAATCTCTTGGCAAATAGATAAGGACTGAAATATTTTATTCTTTTTACTTACAAGGAAAAATTACGGCGTGTACCTACCTCTTTTGAGTCGTGTACTTGTAACGTTGATTCGTGTTTCTTCCATACCTACCAGTCATTCTGATTGTAACGATACTTTGATAGCGCGCTAAATCTCGACTAGCTCCACTTATAAGATGATGAATATGACTCTACAGTACTTGAACTGTTCCTTCTATCTGAGCGCTTTCTTTCGAACTGTGTTGAAAAATTTGAACATGTTAAATAAATTGAGCTATCTAACCCTTTCGTAGCGATAGTTGATTGTATGCTATATATTCAATCTGTCAATACGATTGGCACATAAACAATTGGTACAGCGGCAGCTGCATCGGATCACACGTGTCCATCGGGAGTTATTTTTGTTATTATAGAAATATCAAAGGAGATCGCAAGAAGACCTTTGGTGTTGAGTTCAAGCGGCTCATGGTTATCTAAATCCAACACCGCATAGAATTAAAAAATAATATCACGCCTATATTTCGCCAAATAGATAATCAGAGGAGTGTAAAACACTGACATGTTTCAGCTGTGATGTTATACATTCCATCGTAGAATAGAAGATTAGCCTATTGCCATACACCAAACACAAATCCATATTCTTTTTGCTTAGTGTTATTTGATTTATTTTATTAATACTATATACATTACAGTTTAATTTATTATGGCCTGTTTCATTCTCTTGTATGGAATTCGCAATTTAATAGAAATAGACGAAAAGTCAGTCAAATTGGGACATTGCTATTGTATTTGTAAAGAACTGGGTTTGTAACAAAACGATTGTAGTTTTTCAAGATACAAAGTGTTAGAAGTTCGACACGTATTAACACGTCAGTCAGCGGGGCTCAAAATAAAGCAAGAGTCGAGATAAATTTCGAATCCTTTAAGGCGTTAAAAGCTGTAAGTGAAATACGGCTTTGCACGGCGAGAATAAAAATACAAAACTCAGCTTTGATGTGACGATTCCAGGAAAAACTATTCTGGCCTATTGTCAGAACACATAAATAACTTTCTTACATGTTTGCATCGTACTATGGGTCGTCCCACACGTTCAAGTGTAGTGATACCACACAGACGTGTTTTGAAAAGTGTACCCTTGAAATATTGTTTCCACAAAATAATCAATAAAAAGAGTAGTTTGTTCCACAATAAAATAATACTCGTACAAAACGTACCTTTCCGTTAATGTTTTAATTATTCTTGTACTACAAAAGAGTAGTTTTAGGACCGCCGAGTAACGGCCGGCCGGTGGTAATGCAGGGATATCTCACAGGGCGTCCATAAAGAGAGTTCCTCAATTTAAACGAATTTAACGAATTTAAACGAATACATAAATTTACATACATGCGTGAATAAACTCCCTTTATATCTATATATAGAGGATAGTCTTATTTGGTGAGTTACTTTTTAAGCGTCGCTTTTTCACGCAACTGATTGCTATTATAGCCTGTTTAATTAAATCTTATTACAAATGCAATACTTTAAATTTTTATCTGATAATAATAATAGATAAAAGTATTATCGGAAATTAAGTAATTTTGCTTTTTTTAAATTAAATTCAAACATAGTTTTGTATTCAAAAATGTAGTTCGCTTCGTTTGCCAAAATCTTTTGCATTACAATGTACAAATTATTAATATGGGACACAAATGTGGCTGTGCATATACAATAATTAGTGTCCTAATTTAAACTGCTAATGAGCCGTCACCCTCGCCGTGCCGACTCGTCGATCGTGTTCAAACTGGAGTACCAGCCCGGCTGTGGTGTACCTACATTTAGAAATACGATATTACACGTAAAAAGGAAAAACTCAATTTGGACCAATTTGACTGCCGCGTCACATTGCCATCCGCCCTATTTAGATCAAGTATCGCCTGGATATGCGATTAAAAATGTTAATATGCATTACGTTAGTTCAACAGTAATTGATTGATATACTGTGTACATATATTTTTCGGTTATATCAAGGATAAGTTTTATTATTACCATAAATGGATGTCTTCCACGCTTACTGGAAGCCTTCTATCGCACTTGAAATATTTTATAAAATTTAAAAACGATATTTTGTTCATTCGTCGAAACATCCTTCCCCATCTAGAGTTCACAATCTATGAAGAAATGTTGTTACCAAGATATATTTTATAAATCAAATTGTATAATATTATACCTCATGAACGTATAATGTTATACCTAAATGAATAAATTTACAAAAAAATATATATATTTCATTTAAAATATAAAAGAAAATTTGTAGCAAAAACTCGTAAACAAAATAAACTCATATTAGAGTCCACGACTCGCTAGGGACCAAAGCCGGCGGCCAGAGGGCTCCGGCGAACCAGTCAGCCATGATGAATTGACGCTGTTTCATAATGGCCGACAAAATAATACTTTCTTTTTCCATGTCGCCCTAGTAACCAGCGGACGTGTGTGAATCGTATTAGAATAATAATAATATTTTGGAATATAATATGGGACACACACAGGTATTGGATCCCAAACTGAGTAGTAGGTATATACCATGGTGACTAAACAGTTGTCACTCGATATAGAAATCGTACAATAATTCTACATGTCCAATATATAACTTTTATGGCCACGAACCATTTCAACACCAGCCAGGTTGTCTCATTTAGTTTGCCCCTGAACATCTCTATGTGATGTGACTAAATCTCATGTCGTCACAGACGCTTATACCTATAGAGGACCTAAGCTGAAAATTCCCCACACAAGGCTAAAACCATGATATAGGTAATACTCAATATCTAATACATTTAGAAAATAAATTTAGATAATAATAGACAATTGTTTAAATTAAAAAATTAAATCCGAAAATGGTTTTTACAACTGAATAAAAATCAGAGTACGGAGCCTCTATCAACCCCTTTTGGGAAATACAGGCGTGATTATTTTCACATATTACTCTATTTCCTGCTATCTGTCTGGTATTATAATTAGGTGAATGATGACGTCATATTATATGCTAGCGTGCCATGTAATTATACGATAAATATTTCCAACTCCTTCTAAGGACGTCGGTGAACAAGTGCGTGTGCTTGTAGACGAACGTGACAGAACATAGAAATAGTATAGAACATGTGTAGTTCTTTTAATACCTTGGACAATATAAACATTCTCGGTCTCGTTAATAGTTACAAACGTTGAAAGAGAACAAATCTATTGTGAAATCGGTATTAAAATACATACCTACCCCGAAGGCTTATCGGCGCAATTTAAATTCAAAGCAAAAGAATAGAAGAATTATGTTAATATGAACTTCTTTATCCGGGTTAAAAGAACTCGCCGATAGGAATTGGGGGATCTGCGCGGAGAGCAATATTAATTCGAACCGAGCCGTGACCCACTTTTCCGCATTGGAGAACAAATGATCCGTGTGATATAAAGTAATGTCGGTGCGCCGCAGAAACAATCGGCTCCACGTCGCCTGCCAAGTTTATAATCGTGAAATAACCATTTGCTAATGCGTGTTGCGCGTGCTGCGAACCGCTGCGCCGGTCGTACGTATGGAACGATGCTCGCGACGTGCGTTGGAAAGTTATCCGTTTAAAGAATTCGCCTTGTTTATATCTCATGCTATGCCGTTTTGCGCTTTACGGTAAACTATTTTGTCTCACTTTTAAAATTTATCTTGGATAGTTAGGTGTGTTAAGTTAGGTGCTTCATTGCAAACCTTCCAGAAGGTTCCGAAAATTTTCTAGCTCCCCCGTTATACATTCATGTATGTTGACGGTTGATGTTAATTTTTTTGAATTAATTTATTCAATGTTCTCTTACCGTAAAAAATATACAACAAAGGCCGTTTTAATGTTCTAGGCATTCTTTGCAAGTTCCACCACAATGTTCTGAGCTTTAAACTTTGAGAAACACAACGAAGGCGGTGGAAGCAAAAAAAAATTACGAGTGAAAAATAATGTACAGATACCATTAAGACATTCTTGTGCAAAAAATCCTCTCACTTAATAGTAAAGAATTATGTACGGTCCGTTACATTGGCTAGCTTAAAATGTAGAGTCTCAAACTTATTTCTTTAAATTACTTTATTATGATTTTGAATCTTATCCTTTTTCAAAGTTAAAACTTACGTACTTTATAATATGACCTTTCGTCGCCGCCCTGAAAGCATCCAGCGCCTACAATGGGGCGTATGCCCCTACTTTGAGAAAACTGGCTTAGAAGGATTAGAAAAATAGAAGGGTCATTGTACATATTTGAGTTTTCTTCCTTTCTCATACTGAGAAGACACCTGTGTCCAACAGTGGACCGATAAAAAGGGCTGAGAATGATGATGATGGTGCATTTACTTGACATTTAAATTTGTCATTGCATTTTATGGAAAAAATACTGACCAAGACTAATTTGTCCAAACACAAATTAACAATTTCATTACGTGATTAGTTATAATTAAGGCATAATGGTATACAGTATTGGGCTATTATAAGTCTTAAACCAATTCGAAATACAGTTTAACGTGTCACATAGTGTAATGGCTGTATTAACCCGAAGGAAAGGCGACATTCCTTCGTTTCTCGGACAATTGAAGCCTGATTGATCCGTGAGAAAAGTGAATAAAATGAAGGGGTTGAATTGTATCAAGATAAAATACCAATCTATTTTAAATTTCACGATTCATCTGCTGTTGATTTGTCTCCTCCGTCTTTCGTGTTTCAATAGTTAAACAATTCATCACTAGTCTATCGAGAGCGGTTGAGGTTTCGTTTCGTCCTTTGTTCTTTTTTCTACAACGAATGTACGTATATATATTGATTTTTAGCAAGAAGCGCAGCATGGCGTTATAGAATTAGTTCTATTTATGTAGTGAATGAGAACGAGAACGAATATACGAGTACATATGTATTTACCTCAAATCTGATGAGTTTTTTAGTGAACACGCGAGTGTGTTCTTATCCTCAAAACGAAAATCAAGCCTAGGTCCACAGATGAACTTACAAACAGTCAATTGTATACCGTTATTTAATCTACTTACTAACCTCAAGACAATGTGATTTGTGTGTCACAATTGAATGAAAATCGGCTGATTTGATTTTATTCTGATTTAACTCCAATTAAAATAGTTTCGTTTATTGTCAAGTATAATGAATAAAAGTATACACAAACATAATAATACATATAATACACTTACGAACGTCATGCATTGTTCCAGTTATCATTCATTCATTTGTAGAACGAATGTTATACATTGTGTAGTTGGCGACACGTGCGCAAATGTCACAGCTGGTTAGTTTATTTTATTGTATAGAACAAACAGCGCGTAACACGTTGAAATAACTTTCTTCGCTGAGTTTTTGCTCCGCATACTGATCAGTAATACTTCTGCACTGACTGTGCTCGTGTTTCTTATAATTCACTCGCAATCCGGCCTTGTTTCTGTCGAGTTGTATTTTTTTTATACACAAATGTATTCGTTATTGTTGTCCACTCAGTATGTTTGTTTTCATATATATTTTTAATATCATCCTAACGAAAACCTTTGCTTAAAAATGTTCAAGTCAATCTATGATTTCTAACGTTATCGAAAAGCAGGCTTAGCATCGAAAAACATTACTAAAATCGGCTTGTTCTATAAAATGACGTGTTCGCAATTACATTCATTTAATTGTTTTTTAAACCGTTTCTGTGACGTAGCAATATATTAATTTAATAATGATAAACTGTAAAAAGCAGATGATAATCGAGAACTATCAGTTCACATTATTCATATATAAATTAACATGTGACACCTGTCTTATAGAATGAAAACAGTGCATAGGGTTCATGTAGCGTTAAAATTATGATCATTAATTAGTTATTATTATAATGAAACCTCTATTCCGGCTTACTCTACGTCGAAATCAATACGAGAAACTGTTTTGTGTGTTTCAACTAAATACTTTATTTACTTAAAGGAACCCGTCACGCGACAGCGTAGCTACCCACACGGCCGGGTAACAAACTGAGGTAAATAACTGAAATAACTCTCTTTATTAAAGTCAAGGTTAAACCTTCACATGAAAATGTTTAGTACGCACTACCCGTTACAATGTAGTAAAACATACACGCACTCGTTTTATCCTTCTAACTTAACTCAAGCTTTGTGAAAAATTTGTGGGTAGTTGCATTAAAATTCATTTTGAACAATCATCTTGCACATTTGGATAGGTACTGTAAACTAATGTTAAGTGGTTGGAAATTCGACATTTTAAATTTGACATGATATAAAGCAACTATTAAGATTAGTTCCACTATAAAAACAACAAATATCAACACTGAACGGCTGCTATATTATTTAACAGCAAGTTCTTCCGGAAAATAAAGGCTATAAAAAAGAGATTATAAAAAAATAAAAGACAGCATAACCGCCGAATCGGAATGTATAATTAATTGATCACCGTATCGAATATAAACTGCGTAACCGCATCAGAAACCTGTTCACGCGTAAAAAATGCCGCTACTATAAAATTAAATAAAAATAAATAAATAATCGACCCATTTGTCATTCCACTGTTGGAATATGGGTCTCCTCTCGTATTGAGAGGGTTAAGGCCGTAGTCTG
>DWME01010075.1:0-10457 GCA_018244795.1 Parelbella ahira ahira
TGCGGCTCAATTGAACTACAAGAAAGAGTCGAGGGACGGGGTGATAGCGTTCCGCAGGGGAGGCCTATGTCTAGCAGTGAACTGTCGATGATGATGAGGATGAGGAGGGTGATGATGCTTATTTCATGATGATGATGATGATGCTCATTCCACCTGCGCAGGCTAGTAAGGACGTAATCCAGTTCGAGAGGGAGGCGATGATGAGCCGCACTGATCGGACCCTTAAGTTCGTTGCTGACTGGGGTGACGCCAACAGGGTCAATGCCTAAAAAACACAATCATGCCTTTTCACCTCCGAACGGAGTCCATTTAAACTGACTGCGACTTTCCAAGGTGTATCCGTCCCAATCACTGACCACCTGTTGCTATTGGCACTGGACCTGTCTTCCAATATGAGCTTTGGCCGTTTCATAGAAGCGCAGGCGAAAACTGCGGGGAAAACACTTGGCATCCTGAACAACGTGAAGCAATACTTCACGCCTGAGCAACTGCTTGTTTTATACCAGGCGCAAGTGCGATCTTGCATGGAGTATTGCTGCCACCTATGGCCAATTATCAGCTGGATGCTCTAAACTCCGTGGAGAAACGTGCCAGACGGCTCATTGGAAACGAAAAACTTATAGAGTCCAAACTGCTTAGCCTTGAGCGCCGACGCAGAGTCGCTCGTCTCGCAGTCTTTTACCGGATACACTTTGGAGAGTGCGCACTCGAGCTCCACAATCTAGTTCCACCTACCCCCTTTTAACACCGGACGTCTAGGAGTACCGCAGGCTACCATCCGGATCTGGTTGACACCCCCATAAGCAGAACAAAGAGATTTTCGAAATCTTTTTTGATACAGACTGCGAAAGAGTGGAACTCTCTGCCAGCGTCCGACTTTCCCGAATCGTACAACCTGGAACTATTCAAAAAAAGAGTGAATAGGCACTTTCTAGGCAAACGTGCTACATCTTAGGCCGCATCTCGTTTTCCATCAGGTGGGATTGCAACCAAACGCGAGCCTATTTCTACATTTAAAAAAAATTCAAGTTATGTCACTGGTTGTGTATATAAGATCTTTCTGGGAAAAGGAATACGTGGTAAAAACAATAAAAAGTTTGAAATAGAGCCAAATAGGTCCTGTTTTTAGTCCTGTGGTTAGTGATTTAGATATTTAGGCCCGGAGGTTGAGTTCGATTCTCAACGAGAAAAAATGTTAGCGTGATGCACGTGAATATTTGTTGTGTTTGAGTGTACAGTTCTGTATATTTAGTCATTCATTTCTTTCATTAATATACCATTGGCTTAGTCTAGTTTGGGAGCAGACGGTCACGTGTGAACTTGATATAGGATACAATGATAATATTATGTCATCGAGACAGGTTCTTAACGGGATAGGCAGGAAACACAAGTTTAAATTTTCTTGCGATTCATTGTTCGTACTTTTTTCATTTTCTTTTTATTTGATTTTGGATTTACTTAAGATTTCTAGCGGACTTCCGTATCGAGTGGGGTCGAGTGGATATGGGTTATATTCACTTAAATCCACTTGCTGACATATGCCCCTGTACACGGTCCTGAGGAATCGGTACACCTATTCTTCCTGCGGGTGTCGTAAAGGGCCATTGAAGAAGCTCAAGGGCGTTTCGGTTGCCAACCTCATTGGCAGTAAAATGTTCTGCTTTCAGTTTAATCAAAGACCCTAATGATTTCTAATATACAATTGTTATCTTACTAACTATACTGATTGAAGAATGGAAATTCACTATTTTCAATGATGGAGAAAAACCTAGATGTTTCATAAGGCTGTATACCTATCAGGCACTCGTTATGGGAGGCCTATATCTAGTAGTGGACTGATACAAGCTGTATGGTTTTGGCCCTTTTAAATGCACAGGGGTCTTCAGGTTACGGGATGTAGTTAAATAGTGTAAAACACTATATAATTGCTGTTTTACTACGGTACATAAAGATTGTTTTTCTGTTGTTAATTCGCATTGAATGTTTTTATAAGACTGGTTGTTATTTCTTTATCTGTAAATGAAATGAAATATTTTTTTAAACACTATCTCTTATGCTTTACACAACTTTCATAGAGATAATAATGAAAAAAAAAATGTTTGCTTAATGTATTGCCTCTACCGTTATAATATTAAATATGTTTATATACATATTTCTATACTTAAACCTTTTTTTTTGTTTTAAATATATAATTAATAGATTTTCTATTCTATCACTACCGCGTACGCATGTCAAAACAAACATTCAAGTAAGTCACCTTTTAGTTAAATAAAAAATAAGTATATTCACCCGGCGCGCGAATCGACTCCATTCTTTACACTAGCCTCAATCTTGACTGAATGGCCACTCCGTCACATACACGCCGCGTTCCGCCAACGATACACGTATTCGAAATTTGAAAAAAAAAAAAATTAACAGTTATACATCCAAGGTCAATCGCTTCGTTGCGACAGTTTTTTTTGCATTTCTCACGAAATTGGCGCGTTTTGTGCTCAATAATACTTTTAAAGGATTGTGTGTTACTTTAAACGGATTTAATGTTTGTTGTTAAATGTATGTTGGACTTTATAACAGTGATATTGCAATATTCTGTTCAGTGACAACTTTATAAAAAGTGCTTTTGAAAACTGTGATATTCAAATTCTCATATGTATGTAGTGCCTACCGGAAAACAAACTATAAATTTTGTGTTAGTTTGTAAACAATAGTGTTTCGGAATATTTATATTTTTCATGAATGTCAGACTTAATGTAAAGATTATTTACAATGGATAAGATATTTGGAAGTGATTTTTAATAACACAAGTAGATTTGTTTAATATTTACTATTTGTTGTGATATGACGGCCATTTGGTTTTTAAATATTCAGATTCCATAATGCTGTATTATATTTTTAATATCAGAATCATTATTCGTTATAGAATATTTTTATATTTATTTATACCTTTAACACTTTAAATCTTTATTAGTGCCTGCAGCTGTTTACAAACAATATAAATAATTAAACATAAAAATACAGAGTGTATTAAAGCATAAATATAGATATAGCCACTCCGTGGCCACTGAAGCAATGTGGTAAAGTATTGTACAAGTTTTCCAACTGTAGCCAACCGTGTCCAGCTATAGAAAATCTAATTTCAGACTTAATCTTACCAATTATATACAATTTTCATTGCAATGCGGTATTGTATACAATATGCAGTATATTGCATGCGCTAGTGATGTATGTACGTTGCGGTCGCTTTTTATTGATTCGTCTCCGGTTCTCCGAACGGCCTAAGTGGTGTCGTTTTGTTTTTTTTTTTTTCATTTTAATTGGAACTCGCCAGTACGTTTCTGTTCACCTGTTATTCTTATCGGTTATTCTTTTTTATATTAACAAAC
Organism: Parelbella ahira ahira; assembly: GCA_018244795.1. NCBI lineage: Eukaryota > Metazoa > Arthropoda > Insecta > Lepidoptera > Hesperiidae > Parelbella > Parelbella ahira. Next base: position 3,384 of record DWME01010075.1, read on the forward strand.
ATCTGTGCATAGGTCATCTGTAAATAGGTTATTATAATTTTTTATCCTTATTTGGAAACGTACAACTATAATGCTTCTGTCGCTTAACATAAACTTAAATCAGTAAAGTTTCTATAAATATTTTAAAATATTAACGAAATAAGATGCAGTTTCTGCAGTTTTTTGTATATACAGTTTCAAATATAGAAAATATATTTGAAAAATGTTAACGAAGTGAACTAATCTTTTGGGCGAATAATTTCATGCGTTCAGTGCTTGAGGATTTTGTTATAAAAATATAGAACGATTTATAAAGATATTTCTTTTAGTTAGCATTACGTAAAATATACGTTTATTTCTGACGGTCTAATGATGAGTTAGCTTTTGTTTGATAAGCGCGAGTATTCGTTCCAAAGCTGAACATAACATTACTTATATAAGTATGTACTTATATATGTGTGTTACAGCTGTCTCGTTAGCTTAGGACAGGCTCTGCTTAGTCTGTGACCAGGTGGCCGCCTATAAGTCATCCCAAGACGTTATTGCTAATTTTTTCTTGTCACTACAGCTATCTCCATCTGTCATACTTTCTGAATCTCACTTCATCAAAGTTAATAACCTTGCAACCATTTCTCTTACCTTCTAGCAGTTTTTTTCTAATCGCATACCGGCCATGCCCCAATGACTCGGTCGTGTAGAAAGAATGGCTGATGATATAATGGCTAAACATACATAATAATAATCATATAATGCGTGTGTCAATGGATGTAGGTGCAGAGGGAGACCTAGGGTCACATATCTTCACCAACTAGGTCAACACAGACGGGCGAGCCTCAAGTTTTCGAAACTTTCGCACTTGTATTTACAGAGCGATTAATGAATACGAAGTATGTTACGTCAAGATAGAGCTTTGGCTTTCAGTGGTCTCTGCCTACCTTGTAAATCGCGTTGCCTGACTGTAACAATAATGAAAGAGATCTTTTACCGGCCATTCGATGTAGGTACGTGGTTTATCTCCGGTAATAATGAATTCACTAGTTTCGAAATATGGTGTGGGTTATATCGGTTTATGGCTTTCATTGTTACGGAGTGTGCCGCCACGAGGCTGTGCCATCATACCGAACGGATCACATCGACACAGTGGGTGAAGAGGAAGCTTTGCATCAACGTTTACAACATCGCATGCACAGGCGGCTGTGAGGTAATGTTTACAGTTATAGTTCGTATAGAGCAGTTCAGAACTTGGAGTGCAGGTATATTTGATGTAAGTTACAGAAACGTAGAATATTGCATAAAACATTCATTGTTTACTTTCCTACTGTCTCCTCGCACAGAACAGTCTGTGGTCAAACAGTAGCACATGGTGGATAGTTACGGAGGTGTACTCCTTCATATATAGAACCTCAATAATGTTTAACTTACAATGTAATGAATAACGGAAGAATTTCGATCTCTAGTAGATGCAACAAGATATGTGTAGGGGCTGCTCTGGGACCGGATGTGGACTGGATGTATGTAATTCGATTGGCGAGCAGACTTTTATCTAAATGGAGGAAATGTTCATTAAAATATTAATACATTAAGAGGTTACGCGATAATAGCCTAGTGGCATAGAATTCAGCCTCCCACGTCGGGGAACCTAGGTTTAATTTTAGGCAAACATTTCTTAACAAAAAACTTGCTTTTTAAGATTAAATTTTCCGTGCTATAAAGGTGAAGCAAAACATCGCGTAATAGCAGTGATAGCCTAGTGGTTAAGAATTCAGCCTCTCACTCCGGGGGTGCGGGTTCAAATCCACGGCGCGCACCTCTTTACAAAAGTGCGTTTTTAATTTAAATATCACTTGCTATCGGTGAAGGAAAACATCGTGAGGAAACCTGCACACTTTAGAATTTACCATAAAATAATTCTAAGGTGTGTGAAGTCTGCCAACCGGCACTTGGCCAGCGTGACAGACTATGACCTTAACCCTCTCAACACGAGAGGGAGACCCATGTTCCAACAGTGGAATAAAAATGGGTCGATTATTATTATTATTAGATATTATTAAAACATCGCGAGGAATCTGTATACATTAGTTGTCTATAATTTTTTGTAAAACGTAGGTAGTTTGCCAAGTCGCACTTTGTGACCTTGGCAGACTATGGCTTTAATCCTTATTATTCTGAATGGAGATCCGTGACCAACAATGATTGATGTTGATGATGATGAGTTTATGATGAAGTCTATGATGACAGTCGATGATATAAAGTAGATGAACCGGTGCTGGTTGCTGCAGATAAACAAAAAGTATAGAACCTTGATAAACAAACAACCTGATAAACAAAAAGTAATGAATCGTTTTTAGTTATCGCAGTTTAATCTTTAACGTTGGCATATTAGCCGCCATCCGAGTCTATTGTTTTTAATAAAAATAGGCTTTTAGCGGCGATCTCATTTTGTGATAACCGAGCTGCAGCAGCCTTGGATGTAGCAGGCTGGCCTTGAAAGTGTATTATTGCCTATTAATTTGTGTCGTGATTATGGAAAGTTATTAAACCGTTACCTAGATGCAATAATTACGCAAGTTATTAATTAGGTATTAGGTGGAAAGATAGTGATGAATGTAGAAGAAGGCAGTACCTACGTTAGGTTTATAAGGATTGAGATATTTGGTACTCGGTGCTCTCTGCCTACGCCGCAAGGGATCTTATGTTGTGATATAATAATAATATGTATATATTTTGTACTCTGTTGTTAATAGCGGGATAATGAAGTTACTTCCAAGCTTTGGCGTTACTTGAAAGGGAATAAGACATGAGGGTAGGGGGTTTTGAGTCATTCAGTTATATCTACTCAACATGATTCTTATCTAAGCGCCTAATGGACACATAATGGTATGTAGTGACGTAGTTGCGGAGGCCTATTGCCTAATGAGTAAGAGGACACTTAAAACCTACCATAAAGTTAAACCACAAAATCAACTAAACAATGACTCTAAATGCGCAATAACAATGAATCAAAGGTGTGTCAAATTGATTTGTGTTCTTGATAAGATTGGAGGTTATACTTGACATGTACACCTTGAGCTATAGTCACTAAATATATTTTTTATGTTTTAAAATGCAATAAATCCAATTCGATAAGATCGGTCAAATTAATTAATTATTCTATGAAAAAAAGTGCAGCCTTAAAAATATTTCCACGCTGGGCGGTTGACACGACCGTGCGCGCAAACGGCTCGTTCAATACAGATAACAATACGACTCAAGTTCGTATAAAAACTAGCCTTACTAGCCTTACTTTACTAACATTGTTATTAGGCATTATTGTTGCCATTAATATATTTACAATGTTAAGTGCTAACGTTAATGTGCTTCTTAAATATTGTATTTTAAAGTAATTTTTACATGTAATGTGTTCGACTTCGTCTGCCGATTGGGAGGTGCTGGGTACAAATCCCGGGTCGATACTATTGGTTTTTTCTCATTTACAATTTAGTAGTGGTGACTCACAGCCTGGATCTGTACCCGGTGTATGGGAATACGATCATCACCCATTCCATGGGACGTAAACGTAACTGGTGTAACGTGGGAGTGTTCCACACCACTCTACCCATCCCTCCCAACCCCGTAAAGGGACCTGGCGTGAGGACATGATAGTAATAGTAATTATTTAATTGCTCGAAAAGCAATCTATGAGAACAGGTTAGTTAATTAGTTACAAACTATTATGCGCCTAATTGAATACTCGAGGCTGCCGGCTGCGCGAATTGTAGCCCACCGCGAACGGATGTGGTTAATCCCCACTTGTTTCCGTTTCGGAGACACGTCATTTTGCACTTGAGTTGGCCTATTCGTGCGCTAGTGTATATAGTAGGTACAAAGTTGCGTTAGTGACAGAGGGTAGACAAGTACATACGTTCAGTAAACATTCCTTTTCCAGTTATTTTCACTACTTTCATAATAAAATACTTTACTCTCACCTTGGACCAATATTTGCGTGATGTCCACGAACGAGTATTTTGTGTTTCCGGGTGTACAGTTTCGAATAAGTAGTTTATCAGTTGCCCGGTTACCATGGCATAGGCCCTGCGAAGGTTGAGATCAGATGGCCGTGTCCGAGTTGTCCAAAGATATTATTATTATTACATTTGGAACATTCTGATACTTCATCTGCAAGTGTTTTGCGGGTAGATGCGAACTTTGTGTAAGTACCTACGCTAGGTCTTCTGCACGATCACATTCGTTACGGGAGGGGGGGGACCGGTTATGTAATACTACTCTTCTTCTTACATTGGTCTCTTTAAACATTTATTAAGACTAGTATTTAATGCGAATTGGCCACTGTGGTTAGTAGATTGTATGTAATTTGAGCCACGACTTATCTGACTGATTTAATCTGAGGGAAGGCACACACGCTTTTCGTACTCGTCAATCAGTGCAGATATGGGTAATAATAATACGTAGTAAATAAAATAGTAATCTTTATAATGTCTCTATGATTTTTATAATTTCGCATTTCGGATATTATGATATCGAGTTATTGTTTTAGTCGTTTGAAAATAACGAAACACTTGTATTATGTCGTATCACATAAAATGTCTACGAAGTGACAAATTGTGTACAAATTCTTCTTTGTAAAAGTCGTGGCGTCATGGCGTGTTAGCGAAAACTTATTAATTATCAAAATGATGCACAGTTAACGTTGATGAGGGAGATAGAGGTTTTAGAACACGAAGCGGCTGCCTTACCTTTCAGAAAGGGCTGACGTCACGTGTTATGGCACGTGACATTGTCTGGATAACGATAACGTGACACCGGGGGAGCGATTCGCTCGTAATTCAACGCTCTTAATAACGCTCTCCTAAGCTAAGTAGAGTCTTGATTGTACATATGTATATGTTACATACATATACATACATAAGTAGTTTACTATCTGTCGTCCTCAAGAGAGCCAGGCTCCGCCTACTTTGGCATTAAATAGCTGTGCATGTAGCTCTCCAAAAATATTATTTTTTATCACTATTGTGTAATGTAGGGGACACCATTAATTACGTGAGTCATTCAAGAGCGCAGGGGGTCAGGGGGGGAGTCGAATCTCATCTAATCTCACTTTGGGGAGACGGGGGGTTCTCGGCAAATATTACCAATTTTTTTTTCCGCTAGAAACAGGAAAAAGTTGCGAAAAAAATGTTATAAATTAAATGAATATAACTTAGCATCTATTACAAGAGCCGCAGAACACAGGCGTGCCTGCCACATGGCATCAACTGAGCAAGCGCGCACATTGCCTTAAGACCCGACGCGAACGACCCTCGCGGATTATCACAAGACAAGATACTGAGTTATTGTGCGCAAGCGCCAACGGTTTACAGCGGCTAAATCAGAACAAAGTTGAAGGTGCAGATGATTTCACTGAAATTCATATATATTCATATGGTCATGTTGATTCCAATAAGTCACTCTTGAGACCGCACGTGAGGGTCACTGGATTGAATTGGAATAAATATTTTTTTATAAATCGCAGTAATTACGATTTAAGTATTTTATTGTCAAACTCTTATTGCAATTCCAGTTTCTCAGCAATTTTAAATACTAGCCATACTAGTCGTGAATAAAAGTGTTGAGCATTTTTTTTTCTTTTTAAATTAAATCCAACGCACTTCACAAGAAACTCATATTTTAAAAAATCTCACGTGAGGTGGAGGATGGGGGGAGGGAAATAAATCAAATCTCACGACATCTGATACCTGGGCGTGGACGTAGTCAAAAATTTCAAAAAAACGCCCCCTAGGTTATTAGTGTTGTGCGATATTCCAAATGTAAGCTATTAAAATCAGACTTCACCGGACAGTCAAAAACTCATTTGTCTCGTGTTCCCATTCCTTCCTAGCTACTGAATGGAAGCAAAGAATAGCCCCCCACCCTACAGTACCCGACGTCCCACTTAGCTCATTCATTGTATTTCCACTTAGATGCATTTTTTTACGCTGTAAACTATTAAAGTAGCTAGGTTAATACGTATAATAATTATGCTAAATGTAATATAATATATAAGAAGAACACATGACCCTACCTTACATTTAATGTAAGGCAGAACATATATGTTCATGATGGTGACTGTCCAACTGACACGTTCATTAACTAATTAGACCACGCATCAGTCAGGTGAAGTGATTATGTGCGCATATTTATGCCTATACTCGATATTTTCAATGTACCGCATTCTCTACGCCACCATACAATATGCCTGTAGCCTATTGATTAGTGACGACGCGTAACTACGGCGACCGCGGCCATTTTGTGTCCGCTACACAACATGGAGTCCTGCTTACTCTCCACTCGTATTAATAAGAAAACAAAACTGAAATGTGATATGTTTTCGACAAATAAATAGCGATTTCTGAGTAAAGTAAATAAAATAAATATATTGTACAGCAATAAAATATGATATCATCATCATCATCATCATCATCATTCATCATTATCAGTCCACTCCCGTCCACTGCTGGACATAGGCCTCTCCATGCGATGCGATCCTTCAGAGAGACACCGAGGATAGTCCTTTCCATAGCTCGCTGAGCGACTGTAAATCGGTGGACCAGTCGCACCGTCAGCGTCCACGTCTCGGCTCTGTAGGTCATGACAGGTAGAAAAAATAAATAAAAATAAATATGATATACGACAGAAAAAACAAATAATAATATTATTGTTATATCGTCGCGCATGTCAGTTCTGTAATGGAAGAGATATATTTAACAATAGGTGTTTTCTATCAACTATTACAGATACATGTAAGTGTATATGTTGTATACCAAAGCAGGCTCCACAGTCCAACGAATATATCCGCTAATGGGGAGACAAAATTGGCCCGAATTATTTCAGATGCTTTCGTAGCTAATCACGCCTCACTTAATTCTATGCACAGTCGATCTTTCCACCGGTTAACGATAGGTACTTTACGGATTTTGTTGGAGAGAGTCAGAGAAATGAAATTGGCAAGCTGGTGATAGGGGGAAATGGTGGTATTGAGGGGAAAGGAAGCATGTGTGTAACTGTTACCTGCTACTGACAGATGATGATGAGGATCTGAGGTGATCATGGCGACAACGG
>DWME01010076.1:0-10457 GCA_018244795.1 Parelbella ahira ahira
TTGATTTGCTTGTATAACAACAAAGGGTAGATTCAGTAGAAAATCGAACTTTCTACCATGAAATGTAAGTAGCGACGAAAATCAAATTTTATATAGTTATTTCTATTCAAAAACCAATTTATAAATTATAATTGTGAGACGTTCTGGTACATTCCAAAAGTTCATTTTCCTAAGCTGTTTGCGTTTTTGTGTTTTGAATCAAAAGATATATAAGGCAGATATTGTTTTCTGATAAAGTATCATTTAGTTCCTAAGGATAATAAAGTAACAATTTACAATCTAAACTTATCCTAGATACATTATAGAAAGGTTCGTTCACAGTGTATTATCGCGGTATCGCCTGTAATATCACAGGAATCTTACAATTACCTTAACGATTATTATCATCAATAAAGATCACAAAACCAGTGCGAATTCATGAAGAGAGCGATGAATACATGAGAAGCGTGTCAGCTCTGTAAAGATGTCCATATACATATATTTGGCACCCAATACTCCCTGCTTTCCCCGTAACGGACCTGGCATGATGACAATATTATTATTAAAAATATACCGGTGTATTAAACCGTATACACTGAGTATTTCAATTACGGAGGCTTTCGCTAAGCGCACAGAGCTTTTAGATGGGTTAATGTCGTTAATTTTGCAACGAATTTAATTAGGAACGAAGGCCAGTGGGGAAGACGTGTAATGAAATAAACGAGGATCACGTAGCCCTCGTGAGTGGTTGCGTAACGATTCTTTTGGAACATTATATATGTCAGAGGATTTTATGAAAGAATAATTCAAAAATATTACAATCACAAAGTGCAACATATTATTAATGTTACGTTGAAGATCTTATACTCGTACTGTTGCAAGTGGGTTTCCTTTCAGACTCTCTGATTGTAGCGTTAGAGATAAAAGTATTCGTAAATATCTATAATTATACTTACCCATATTTGACAAAATATGCCTTCAATTGTAGCTAAATACGGACTTGCATACGTGACATTACGTGACATTTAAATAGAAAATAAATGTATATGATTATTAAATGATGATTAGCATACATTTAATTAGAAATTAAATAGCCTCACCAACTATTCCAAGGGACGTAAACGTAACTGGCGAAACGTGGGAATATATTGCACTCTTCTGCCCACCTCTTCGGGGACTACAGACGTGATGTTACATATGATTATTAAAAATAAAGATGACCACAGTGGGAAAACTTGTTCGTTTAAAATGCGAAACTATTATTACACTGGGCTACACTAAATGCCTTACTAGGTCCTATGCCGTTAACTAAGGTTATATTTTGTGCGAAGTTATCAACTCAAACTAGCGGTCTGAAAGTACTGGGGTAAGTAAGACTAACCGTCCTTCAAATTAAACACCCTGTCTATTTGTCGATCGTAAATGTATCGAAATTACTGGTATCATCACGCCTGTAATCCCGAAGAAGTACCTAGGCATAGAAGCATGTACTTCTACGTTTCATCAATAACGTTTTACGTCCATTAGAATAGATGGTGATGCTATTGTAAAAAATCTGTTTATTTTATAAATTGTCTCCAAAATATTAAATATACATGTATATAATCTATCCCGATGAAAATATATATGAGCCTTATTGTAATGGAAATAAAAATAATCCTACAATCCTCTTTCGTTCTCTTTAAAAACAAGGTTGGTCGCTATACGTTATGAAACACCTTAGCATCGATTTGGGCTCCAAGAAATAATTTCGTCAAATCATCAGTTTCTATTACATGAGTGGAATAATAATGTTTCCAGATTATAGTATTGTTTGTTATAAAGTAAGTCGAGCTATTCTTACTCCGCTAAGGCGTTAATATATGCTTTATTCTCATTAGGATAGGAAAGATAGGATAAATGGATGACGGTGTATGGCAGTTGGTTCACCACCTATTCCATGGGTCGTAAACGTAACTGGTGAAACGTGGGTGTTTACTACATTCCACTGCCTACCTCTTCGGCGATTACAGGCGTGATAAATGGTATGTTACGAATGATGGATCACCAGCTTTTGAGAATGTGTTAAGAAAAAAAGTTTGATTTCTTCCATATTCATCTATTCTTATTTTATATGTTATTTGTAGCAATAGTCAGTTTTTAATGGATTGGTGCTCTAAAACACGATTAGGGAATTTTATTTGAAAAATATAATCTTTGCATTTTTTCCCTGTGACTGTCAAATATTTCGAGAAGACGTTCGAGCAATATTCAAAACACTCATATATTTGCGTTTTCTTATGAATATTTTTCTAAGGAACCACTATTACTAATCTGTTGGGTAGCCCGAAACGGTAAGTGGGTCGTACTGACCCTTTTCTCCGTGAGTGCAAATACATGTCCACTATAACCTAACCTTTCATACCCATCTTTGTCAAACCAAATAAACGTTGTACCAACATGAAAGGGGGTCTTATGAAAGTGGGCACACAAGGGGTATTTTATGCCGTATGAATACGTTTCGATATACGGCCGAAAGGAATAGGTTAACGAAAGTGGTAAAATGCTAGTAAACCATAAAGACCTGAAAGGGCCTTCTAAGCTTTGTCGCTATGTAAAGAGAGGGAGACTTTATCGTGCATTTAATTGTTAATCTAGGCCGAACTAACGCCCACACTTAATATTTACTACCGAGGTTACAGCCTATTAGTTAATAAAATATAAATTGTCCACTAGTCTTCTGGTCCATTTTTAGTGATCCTGAATATAGTTAACGACATGGCGGTTTTTATTTACGTCTTTACTACAATATAATATGCATATCAGACGTAGGCACATCTTTTAATAAATCCCGAATGATACTACAATGCTCTTTACTGGAATTGGGAATTGGAGCATCGTATGTACTTCATTAATATCACCACCAACAACTTTTCTCTCATTGCACTGTTGACATGATGATGATGACGATGTTGAACGCGGATCTTCCTCAGAATGACAAGGATGAGGGCGTAGAACACAGGTGAATATTACATACTTTACCACACTATATTATGTTTCCTAGTAGAAATTTCTAGTAGGGACTTGAAGTTTGTATCCGTGCCCGGTGTATGGCAATAGGCTCTATCTGTTGCATCGTGGGACGCAAAAGTAACTGGTGAAGCGTAGGAGTGTATTACACTCCTCTGCCCATGAGTTCCGGAATTACAGTCGTGATATTACGGTTTACTATATTATGTTGTTAGATGCATAAGCATTTAAATGTTTTAATATATATCATCCTTTTTAAAGCACGGCCCTATTTTCTGTTCCTTATTGCCTGTTCATAATATTAAAGTTAATCCACTTTCATTATTCTCGGAGCTCGGAAATCCAATTTTCATGTTCGGCTTTTAATATTCACCCACCTCATTAACTCATTGTGTGATTTATAGAGAAGAAAAATTCAACTCGCCCGAGGGATAGAGGCTGGAGTATGAAACCTTTATCTTAAAGTACCTTGATAGAGTTTTAAATGAAACTTTATATAAACATATCTACGTATGTGTAGTTTGAATCAATTTTCCATATTATAATACATAATTTATATGTATATACGAGTACATAATATTTTTATCGTCTTTTTCCTAATATAAATAGAACTTTTCTTTTACAATTTAATTTAAAAATGTAAGTAAGAAGTTTAAATAATTAAATTTTTAGAGCATGTAGTTTTCACTCGAAGAAGGACATTATACGTAAATACCATTCATGTAAGGATATATTTATGAGCCTCCTAAAGGTGGTAGGTATAATATCCAGTTTGGATAATCAATAAAATAAATAAAATCTGTTACTTCATACTGTTCAAACATAACTGATGTGTGCGATATAGTTTTAAGCAAAACTGTCCTATTAAAAAGATTTTGCTTAAATTATTAAAGTGATGAAATTGATTACAAAGTTTCTTCATATTTAAAGAATGGATTAGAATTCAATGTACAAACAAAAAATTTAAGCGAAATTTTCAAATTATTATAATGAGAAATTATATTTAAAATAGTAAGGCAATCTTTTCAGATTTATTGAGCAACTGAAAAATGAAATTATTTGTGTACTTATAAAATTATACATAAAAGCAAAGCAATGGATCCTAATCATCATCATCAGCTTATTTCAATCCACTGCTGAACGTAAGCTTTCATCTATGCGCCTCATCGTACCTTGCTGCTCGACGCATCCAGCTACTGCCTGCAGCCTTTCGCAGATCATTATCCCGTCATAACTTGCTAAGTGGTCACCACACCCCATTGTTATTTATCAGAAGGTCAATGGGATATTGTGCAGAGGATCGTAGCTCCTTTCCGTCACCCGTCCGAGTGCCTCTCTTACATGGTCAGTCCATCGTCTCGGGTTTTGTCCTCGGGGTTTCTTTCCTGCTACTTTGCCATTTAAAATCAGTCTCTCCATATTAATGGAGATTTGCCACTCAATATGGATCAAATTGCTCTGTCATAAGGGACATGGTGTGACGATATAACAATATTGGCGATATGATAATCAAGATTCTGCCATATAGCTCCCTAAACTCTTCGTCTACAACTTTATACATTCAACTATAAAATGTAGATCGAATATGTAGGTTAGGAACACCCGTGTGCACACACACACAAAAGGAAAAATGTTAAATAATAAAAGTTGTAGTTATGTTTCCACTCTACCTTAGCACTTTGAGAACTAAGCTGCCCGCATGTTAAAAGTTGTAACAGGGTTTGAGATTAAGAAAATTTGAGCACATGAAAAACTTTTAGCCCGATATAAGCTTAATTTTTGTATCCCGCCCGTGTTTAAAAGGATTTTTCTTTGTATATTATGTTATAATATTAGCATGCAATTTTTTAAATATGTGCTGTTGGAGACGGTCATGAATGGCAGTACCATCGCACGTGATAGAGATGATCATGAGTATGGACACTGACTTGGCTAACTGCATGCTACAACGGAGCCTCGCGGTTGGAGAGGAATTGGAGGAAGAAAGACATTGCTATCCTGCCGTCGGAGGGAACGTATCCTCCACTCTAGGAACTGTCACGCTGTTACTCGTCTCGTTTGCCCAGTTTGAAAGTGTTTAGAACGCGGGCTAATTTGTAAGACGTTAATACAATGTGATCACAGTCTACTCAAGGTTTCTCTTTGTTTGGTTACTCACATACTCGTCCTCACTAATTTACGAAGGTGCAAATAACATCGTCGATCCGACGTTTTCTATCTAAAAGTAATGATTCGTCATTGGTGTAGTGCATAGTGGATGTTTCTGAGTAGTGAATCCGGTCACATGTTCCATTTCCACCCGGAATAAATATTTCTGTGATGAGTATTTGTTTGTATTGATGTCTCGTCAATACTAATTATCCAAACCAGTATATTGAAGAGCGACGTAGTTTATTTATAAATGCTATTGTAATATTTTTGTAGTGTATGAAGTGATCCTTATTCATCAATATCACTAAACCGAGAATGACTACCTCCATCTTGACCAATCTGGTCGGATACTGGCTGATAGGAGAGTCAGAAACCAAAAGTCATGAGGAGAGTGATCTGAATATAGAAGAAAGCACGTCAAGTTATAAGATTAGACTTATTTAGTACTTAGTAATGATTTCAACTAGGTACCAGTGAAAAAAAGACACGTTTCACGTAAGTAAACGATTTATTCAACTCATCTTAAAAGGTTATTCAGTTCACTTATAATTAATACATTATTAATATTATTATGATCTAATCAATTATTTTAATATTATAGTTATTAAATATATATACAAAATCTCAGTTTTAATGTATTATCACAATCAAATCAGCGAAGACATACGCAAGTACTGATTAGCTACAGGGATGATTATGATTTAGTTATAGAGATTCAAAAGAAATCAATGTTTATTATATGTTAAAGAAGAAACAGTTTCAAAAACTACACATTTAAAGTGGCTGCACGTCAAAATACTTTAACTTTGATCAACTGTAATTAAACATAACATGTTATCAGATATCAGGTGTATTATCAGTTTTAGGGATGGATGATCGTTTAAAGTCACGTTCCATGATTTTTTACAATTTCTTAAGTCCTTTTAGCTGTCTCTATATTAAGCTGTATCGGAACCCATCACGTTTATAAACAGACGAAAATTGTCTTAACAACATGTCCACATATCTGTACCGTTTAACAGACTGCACTGGAGCGTAGTTTTAGAGATTATCCAGATATGCTTAGCATTCGCACAGGGAAACTATTATATTACGTGTCATACATTAGGAAATTGTTCCCTAACTTAATAGACTGCGCAATATTTACATAAATAATTATAGAAAAAATTCTCTTATTACAATGGAGTATGGAACTCGTTAATGATGATTATTTGTAGTTTAACAAATTCTCTTAAACCTTGCTAACTTATAAAGCAGTACTGGCTACACGATTGTATTATTTTACAATCTCTGAAACTACATACATACTAAATTCACATCAAAACTGTACTCTTACACTAATTTATTTGCTTATACATATTTATGTACGTATTTTTGTTAAAATACTTCAGGTGCCCTTGAAGGGACTTGGTTATACATTGTCATTGCTAGGTTCTTCTTATGTTAGCCTTAGCTGGAATGTTGTAAATATTGTACGGAGTTAGTATTTAAGACAGACGTTCACTGAACATTAGGGATTGTAGCACAATCTAATTCAATGCAAAAGTCCTCAACAATTATGATAATTTCTCACTACGCCGGTTCTAGAAACTACACAGAAAATTCTTTTTCGTCCCATTTTTCAAAATATTTTTCGTATCCGATGAAAGTAGGCGAGTATACCGATAGCCGTCGATATCATTTGTATCATATACGAACATTAAAGGTACGATGCATAAAAGAAAGAAACGAACAAAAACGAGCAGCTAGAAGTTGTTTTCGTGTTTCTTTACGCGCTTCTACAACTTTCCAGTTCTCGATCAAACTGTTTGAGAAGCTATTACTATTTCCGAGAAGTCACATAAGTACATTAATTAACGTATAAGTGTAACATAATATATATTTCAATGTATATAATATTTCACTTTAAGGTTTTTCTACCTATACGAGTTATATAAACTATAGAATAAAATCTAAATATTTCGCATTGAGCAGGGTTAGAACGTAGCGGTTAATTTTACTACCATAAGAATAATAACTAAAGTAAACGTGTTCCATCTAAAAGCAGTTATAATTACCATTTGCCGAATAATATTTGCCTCACGGAACGATATTTTAACTAAAACAAATAAATTTGAATACGAAACCACACAGTAATTTCAATGCTATGCAACCCGAACCGCGATAAACGGTAAACCGCTCCTGAATGTTCTACAACCGTCAGATTTATCCAGACACATTCATGCAATAATTCTGCAGTAAAATTATTGTGCTAATTTTATATCAACTGGCATGTGTTGTGGAGATAAATTTTAATGGAATAATATCAAATCTTTTTTTCGTAATACATACTTTGATTTTGCTCACGGTCCGCTGTATGCAATACATCTGCAGTGAGAAATTGAAGTATGTTCTGGAATATTCCACTATGAATATAGATAGGATGGTGCTTATAAATGAATCTAAAGGTTGTTTTTGTTTTGTTACATTTAATGTGATTAACATTCATTCATTTGACTGACACGTGTGTCGAGTGGTTGCAAGCGCGACTGTCGATCGGCAGGTCCTGGGTTCAAATCCCGGGTTGGGTACTAATGGAATTTTCTGATTTAGAATTTATAGAAGTGAATCGAAGTCTAGATCTTTGCCCGGTGTATGGCAATAGGCTCACCACCTATTTATTCCATAAGACGTAAACGTAACTGGTGAAAAGTGGGGGTGTACTACATTCCTCTGCCTACCCCTTCGGGGATTACAGGCGTGATGTTACGTAACATTTATTAATTATAAACTTGAGTAAACTGCCTGTTGAACGACCTAAGTCAATAGTTCGTAAACGAATTATATTTGTGGGTAAAATGACTTAAACGAAAAAATATTGATCAGATGTATTCGTTGAGGATTGTACGGATGTGATACATACATATGTAGGTATTACAGAACTTCGTAATGATAAATAAGCTGCCAAAACTGAAAATTGCCGCTCTTTGCACTGCAATAATAAATCTGTTGACGTGATGTAAAAAAACCTTATTTTTCGTTCATATTTGTAAAAAAACGGAATGTAAAAAACCAGCGCGTGTGCACAGGCTGTAGTCTGTCGTTGATCAGTTCCAGTGAGTTATTGTTATGAGCGCCCGGTGACATTATTAACGACAGACTTGTTTATTAACATATATTTTAATAATAATCTATTCCTACGTGTTTTTTGCATTTTAAAATAGACTCACAGATACCCGAACTTTTTTGAATGTATTTTCTTTTTTAACCAGAGGATGATTGTATAATTGACTTAATAAGCGAATGAACAAATGAATGAATGTACGAACGAAAAAATTAATTAACAAGCGAACGAATGATTTAATGACACAATTCTCTGTGCTATTATTATGATTTGTTTTTAATATTGTGGTTGGGTATATGTATATACAATGTTATATGAAAAGTGTATCAGACGAAGGAACTTAAGATTTGTCGGTACTTGTTAAAATACAATACAATATTCATGTACTTGTTTGACCAATACATTGTCACCAAATTTTTAATGTACAAAATTTTAATGTTTCTTATTTAAAAATTATTCTATCTTAAAATGTTGCATCCTAAATAATACTTGATTTGACTTCTACATTATCTGTAACCACCTTATTAAGAGTGTATATGACAGTATAATGTACTACTTATTAATTTTTTTTGTCATTTATCTTCCAGTTTATCGAGGAAAATGAATTTGATTTTCTAATGTTACGTCCAACCAGTAAGTAAGGTACCTACGACTGTCTGCCGCCGCTTACATAGATCTTTCATGATTCGAACAAGTAATTATAAATTATATTTTTCGCAATTAATAACGAATAGGTATATGATTTAATTATGATATAATAATTGGTCAACTATAGTTTTTAAGTTTTTTTTTTATGTATTGACTAGACTGTTTATTTTTATTACCTACGGAGTCCGGTGTTACTATCACATGAAATTCTTCATCGAATACTTTATGTTGAAACTAAATGTTTATATCGTACGGAAACAAAAAGAAACCGACTAAGACACCTGATTGGAATTGATTGTTTTAATATGTTGTAAGAAATTTTAATATTTGGGAAAAACCTAAATTATGCTGGTGAAAATGCGCCTTTCTAGGTTAAATGAGTGACAGTGGATACAAAGTTATCTACACATTACTGTAATATACAATCTTAATAAATGACTTATATTTCTACATAACTGAAATTGTTAGTTTATTCATTAATAATATCCAATTAACAGGTAATCAAAAATAGTATGGCATACAACAACATGGCTGCGGAGATCTGCGGCGCGCGGGAGGCGAGTGCGGATGCAGGGTTGCGGACGCAAGTGCGGTACTCGTGGAAATCCGCACGAGTAATCGCACAGAAGTGGACGTGTGTGCATGCCGTGTCGCATTCAGACACGTCCGTCAGGTGCCGCACTCGGAGAGCTGTCACGTATCTGTGTAATGAATCGTTTTTATAATTTTTAAGTCGTAACATAACAATGATTTTTATTGTTATGGTATGTTGTTATTTGTTCTTATATGTTCGATGTGCTAAACATGAAAAATAAAATCCTTTTATTAAATAATTACTAAAGAAACATAAATGTGTTTTGTACATCTTAAATTATACCCCAAAGTATACTTTCCTCTTTTTTTGTTTGGTATATTGCTAGTGTTTCAAAGACTTGTTCACCCAGTAATATATGTATGTATGCCTCATAACACCAGTTAATTTATATTTGATGCTGTATCATTTGATATGTAAACACTGAAGGACACTCTTAAAAAATCACACCTAGCACTCATTTTTGAACTGGTAAAAGTACTGGCAAAACTATATACTATACATACATATATTAATCTAAAATATAGAAAATACTAGGTGTCGAATCTAATTAGACGGAGCAAAATGTTTCTATCTAAGTTGATATTATACTAATCAAAGACAGGGCGAATTATACAAAGACTATGCCAACTTGTCAAAACAAAAACATGTAATTTGTCAAAACTTGCAATTTAACATTTTTGTATGATTATCCAAAAATTTAATTCTCATGCAATTTGTCAAAACTTGCAATTTAATATTTTTGTATAATTATCCAAAAATTAAATTCTAACAACATATTTTAAGCACCATTTAACTTTGTTATCGAAATTTTCGTCACCGTTATTATTTCCGATATCGTGTTAAAACTTCGAATTCACGAGTTTGATAATTTTCGCGATATGAAAATAGTTGCAGCTTGTATTTATGTGTGTTACAGAATTATGATTCTAATGAATTAATAAATATTGCAATAATTGCAGTTACGAAAACAAC
>DWME01010077.1:0-10456 GCA_018244795.1 Parelbella ahira ahira
GCAGACTACGGCCTTAACCCTCTCAATATGAGAGGAGACCCATATTCTAACAGTGGAATGACAAATGGGTCGATTATATATATTTGGCACTCCATGCTCTCTGCCTATCCCGTAAGGGACCTAGCGTGTATATATGTATATATATGTATGTAGATATGTATGTATATATTTGTGTAACTTATATAATCCATGTGGCCATAAATATGAAGCACAGAAAATATACCACAAAGGATTGGTATAGGAATAATTGTAATTCATAATTAAAAATTATTTTTATTAGGAAAATCTATAGCTGAGATGAATATGGAGCATAAATGTTAACATATAGGCAATTATTATTACAAACTTATCATTTTTGTCAAGTAATATTCACAAAGAAAAAGTACGTACCAATTACATAATTTTTGAATTGGATATGAACCAGTTTAAAATATATGTAAGCAGGACATAAGTAATCAACCACCAGGCTATGTGCTGTGCTACTCTGGTGTACCCACAGAAAGCTAGTCTCTAATGAGCCTCAGTCATTATTGAGTATCATATCATATTGAAGAGTATCATCTTATCATCACAAGGAGTATTAGCTTATCATCATGAGAAGTATCTGTTGTACATATCCAGCAGTAATAAAGGTCTATTGGCCTTTCTAAGGGATTTTAGCCTAGAATTCCCACATTTGGTGTCAACTTCTTACACCACTCTCATTCCTGTCCATAGATAGCCAGGGCTGTTAGCATTATCAAAGCACTTTTTAAAATTCGTATTTGCCTTTTTAATTACAAGGTGGAGTTCACAGCCATGAGAGAGCAGTACATGAGATGTGGTGAAGGATTTGTTCTATGCTACTCCGTGACAGACCGCCGGTCGTTTCGCGCTGCTGCGGAGTACCGGCGTCTGTTAGCACAGGCGAGGCCCTCCGAGCGCCTACCACTAGTTCTTGTCGGTAACAAGTTGGACTTAGCGCCGAGGTACCGACAGGTAGGTATTGATTAATTGGTCCATAAAGTTTGAAACATTGGTTAATTTATTTCGGTAAAAATATCTTGGAACATCACGTACAGATAATTAATCCTAAAGTAGACAGTGCCTATGCCATGATAACCATACAGTACAGGTATATACCTACATTAATTATTTATATAGATACTTTAATGTCAGTCTCAACATATATGCTAATGACCTTCATGCAAATTTTCGTCCTGGTGGAATTATAATACCAACGTACTGCACAGCATTCAGAGTAGTTACCATATTTCGAATTTTGAAAATGTTGAATGTTTTTGTAATCAGGTAACTACAGAAGAGGGGAAAGCCCTTGCGACCCAGTTGGGCTGTCCGTTTTTTGAGACATCGGCGGCTCTGCGCCATTTCGTCGACGATGCCTTTCACGCTCTGGTCAGGGAGATACGGCGACTTGAGAGGCAAAGACAGGTAAATAAAATACAAAAACTAAGTTCTAAAGACGATAGATAAAATCTCATACATCATTGAGTCATGTACAGGACCATACGTTACAGCAATTATTCTTGTGTTATTAATACTTAGATAAAATAGGCATTATTGAAATGTGCTACTGTTCTATGATCAAAATGTGCTCTGGTCACCAGGCTAGTCTAATGAAAGGACATTCCATGACATGGCTCTATCAAAGTTTGACATTATCCTTATTTGCTTATTATCCTTATATCATTATTATGCATTAAACATTTATGATATTGATGAAGGTTTTAATGACAAAACTTATTCTAAGTAATATGTATACTAAAATGCCCTTTTTGTCTAGGCTTCGATATTGGGCACAGGAATATCCACCAGCGGCGGACGTCGCCGCTGGCGACGGCTGCGCAGTATTTTCGCGCTGGTGTTCCGCCGGCGACGACGCCACCACTCTGCGCCGTGACCGCTAGCGACGACGACCAGTGAGCTACTAAACCAAGGTCTCTTATCTTATTGTATTTATACTCGAGACAGATTTCTCTGACAATTTGTTGTATGTTGTTTTTTGTACGTATTCCCGGAGGCATACTCTAATGTGTTTAACCAAGTATTCTCTTATACCTTGTTTATATCGTGGTTTAGCACAAAAGCCTTACAAATGGTGTACTAATATAAATAAATATTTTTATTGTTCATACTAATAATTGTTTAGATACTGTGCTAACGAATAGTTAAGGCACACAAGTTTTAAATCCAGCCATTTAGCAAAATTCGTGTTGGGGAGTTTTAATGTGACAATATAAAACCATTATGGCTACTCATACATTGTCAGATTAGAAACTTTCTGTGCTATAAAATTCAGTATGAATATTATATTAAGGAAACAATTAAAATTGCTAATGAGGGCCTCCGGATGAGAACTTATACACTTGAATTAAAATCGGGTCAAGAGCTTAAGCTCTTTAGGTTTTTTCTGATTATTATCCATTCATGTGGCCTATGAATTTATTAAAATATATTAAACTGTGCATTTTTTTGTTCAATTAACTGTTATGAGACCTTGAGAATTAAATATGAAAGAAGTAAATGATAGAATGTACCTATATAGAACATAGACTGGTTTGTCTCACCTTCCACTACCTCAAGTTGATGCTTTTTATAGTTTACTTGTGTTATCTTAGCTCGTTTTAATTTTTTAGCTGTTAAATTAACCATATTCCTAGGTGTATAAATTTCAAAATAATAAGTATTGAGGTGTGATTTATAAACAGACTACCAGTAAAGATATCCAAAGTTGACCATTAATAAAACTGACCACAAGGAATCCTGAGATAATTATTTATTTATTATAATTTAGACGATATCTATCATGATATGATTATATATAACCATATATTTATTTATAAAAAGAGACTAGACTATAAAATCAAGGCAGAGTGGGACTGTCTTAAAATACACAATGTTAAAGTTTGACCTGTGGTGCCATATGGAAGTCTCTTATGAATCCACTTTAATGGTTATTATTTATATATGAGAGTAAAATGTTGTCATTATCGAAAATATCTTTGAATTACAATTTGAATATACATTCTTATATTCAATTTGTATTGTCTTCTACCTCATGTACAAAATGAAAGATTTGGCTGAACAATATTTGTAGTGAATCTTAAATATTTATTTATAAATAAATATAATAAAATGTGTTACAAATTTATAATACTGCACATGTCACGGAATACATGTGATTTCACCTCACCTATTTGATGTTGGGACATATAACAGAATTGGTGAATCACCATATTGTACTACACTTCTCTATGTGCCCCTTCGGGGAATACAGATGTGATGTTATGATATGCCACTTACATATATCACAGTCTAAACGAGGCACAAAAAATAAACTTTAGTTCACATCGTAGCATGTTGTCAGTGAGTACTTAATATTCCCGTGAGCCACTAGTCCTATACCAAAAGTTACATGGCAACACTTATCATTTTAGATTGATTAAAAAACTAAAATATGAATAAGATTAAACAAAATTTTTTCTCAGCTTTTCGCAATGTTCACAGAAATGTCATAATTATTATGTATGTATTGTTGACATCTTACATTACAACAATTTATTATATTGTGAAGAGGAAGGCAGGATAACAAAATATTGGAATTTAAGAAGCATTTTCCTTAAGTATGATTTTATTTCTATCAAATTCAAAGCTATACACACATCTCTTAAAGACATTGTGGTTCAAATAAAAATCTATTATATAATTGAAACTATGTATAGATATTTTTGTATATGTATAAATATTTCAGACATGAGACACTATGCACATTGTTCAGTCAAGTATTTTTATGTCCTTACCTTAATGCTTCCTATAAAATCCCTTCCTTAAAATGATCTAAATTAGGGCTATATTATTTCTACGTGTTTGTAACTGTGTACTTAATGATGGATATACTGTGAAAAAGCAATAACAATATATTATATTATAAATATATTCATTAATGATATATTATGTATTTTTGTTATTGTTTAAAATTATATTATATATACAAAATTATTTACTTATAAACTGCCTATATATCAGTGTTGTATGTACATTAATTTTGTTATTTTGTAAATTTTATATGTAATTGTTATTTAATTTGTCGAAAATAAATGTAACGTTTTCGCAATACTTTAAACGGATGTTTACAAAGTTAATGACTTTTGAAGTTATGGAAAACTACATATTATTATGATATTCAGTTATTCTTATATTTATGGCCAATTTAAAACACCATTACGATGTGTTACAAAAGACTATGTATAAATTTATTTGGGTAATGTATAATGCCAACTAAAGACTAAGGTCCGAGTAATTTTAGTATGAGGAGATAATTCCATTCAAATTTTGTCACGAAATATTAACGCCAAAATTGCTAGTTGTCACTTGGACACTTCTGACTGGACGCGAAGCTATCAGATGTACACACCAATCATTGCACGGCTGATAAAGCACACAGCGTTTTGTGTTGTGCCTGCACGTCTCGATGGTGTAAAAATATAAACGAAATTTATTACTTCGTGTTTACATAGTTACGTCATTTTAACATCGAAAAAGACAGCAACAATATTGTTTTGGTCATCTGATAGTAGAGACACTCATTAAATTTATTTACATTTCTGTACTTAAAACTTAATTCAACTTTATTTCAATATTCATTTTATTTCTAATTTTAAGTAGAAATCTGGCCTTAAGTTATGCGATATAGAAGTCTTCCGAAAAGGAATCCAATAAAGCAATAAATATTTGTAGTGATTATATAACGTTTGAAGTTATATAATAAATATTAAAATTTTACGTGTTTATTGTTTGATTAGTTCAAACGTGTAGTTTATATTTTAATTATACGGTTAATATGAGGTCCACATTCATTAGTAGATGTATATTCTTGCTTGTAGGCTGAGACTTAGAAATTTATAATGTCGTTTTGAGTGTTCTAGTCAGTGGTTTTTGATTATACTGCATGTAGAGTTTGCCTCTTCACTAATTACAAAATACCATTTGTCAAATGCGTTTTTGCAAAAACGGTGTCATACGGAAATGGTTAAAATCACTTGTATGATACACTTATAATGTTGATGTTTGTATAAATTTTAGCAAGATCATTACCAAGTATAAACCGTTTGGACATTTACCCTATAAATTGAATGTAAAAGAAATCATCTACTAATGAATTTGCGTCGTGAGTTTTTATAGGAGAATTATATATGTATATTGGTCAGTCAGAGTAGGCGACGGGACCTCACAAGGCGCAGGTGGCTAGTGTTTGCGTAGTTAAGTATTCCGTAGGGTGCATTAACGTCTTGTGCAGTGTTCGACAGTAGTTATATTAGTATTGAAAGCCATAATATAACTATTTTAGTGGGGTATTTAATAAAAGTACTAGATCACTTGTGTTGTGATTAAGTGAAATAGCGAGTTTAAGGATTTGAGATACTGAATCGTGCAAAATTGTGATTGCACACAATAACGTTCAACGTTTTGCACACGACAACGTTTTTTAGTTTTCGGATACTATACTACAGCCCTAAACAAATTATCGCAGAGACAATGAAATAAGAATGAATGAAAGCTAGATGTTATTCGATTATTTCACGGCACGTAAATTGATAGCTAATGTTGATTTTGTCATCGATCGAATCATCTGTCCCCTGTACCAGATTTGTCAAATATTATTTGACGAGTGTTTTGCTTTCGCTAACCGTCAATACATTTCAGTGTTGCAATGATTCGTTCGATAAATTGCCATTTAATCTTTAACTGCCAGTACAACGTACTGTAATAATATTTTGGTAATTCACTCTCGATTTAAAGGGATTGGTGGATTGAATGAATTGTTATAACAGTTTGGAATTGAAGAAGAAATTAATCCTGTACTGTGGTAACAAAATAGTACGCATGTGAGGAAATGTAATAACGAAAAGAATTAAATTTTTATTCTAATTAAGTTTATGACGTGTTGACATCGTTTAATGTCGTCGTGGTGTGGACGCTATACATTTTACCCTAGTCCTGGTCGAATAGAATCCCTAGTACGTAACTCGCTTCAATGTAATCAATAACGTGCGTTAGATGGCTAGAGATAAATAGACTTTTTTGACAGTGCGCGCGCTTTTTTGACATAATGACGATCGCAGCACAACGTTAAACAAAAGTAATAAGACATATAGAGCTATGTTATGCTATGCTAGTTCACAAGTTGCGATTTGTATTAAGCTAAGTTAGATGCGATCGTCGCATATGTTGGCCGGTAATGAAAAATCTTCATAGCATCTTGAAGAGTCAACACGTATGGAATCCGATAAATTCTTTAAGGGACAGTTCTTATTTTAATACCTTGTCTGCTGATATGTTTCGTATAATACTAGTTGGCCTACATTTTGGCCTATCCACATAGATCAGAGTACATGATTAGGCTTTGATCTTTTTCGTATTGCGTTCTGTTTGTAGTTGTCGGTCGAGGTCATAAACAAGGGTTGGCATATGCGCGCTACGTACACATTCTATTCGATCGAATTATAAATTTAAATTATATTGAACGTTACATATTCGGCGACCTTGAAGTACAATTTTAAGTAAATATAGGTGAGATTCGACGAGCTCTTTATTTAATCTGTGTGACAGAAACAGCAATAAGTATAAATGAATTAAATAAAAATATATATTTATAAATTGTAATGTAATTTTTAATGATAACTAATAATTTATTTTATGTGTGTTATTTAAAATATGTAATTTAATGTCGGAGTAATTTTTAGTGTTTTGGAACAGTGTGGAGTTAAAATGTATTATAACGTCTAGATTGATACGCACAAAATGTAGTGTAGAGATTATTGTGTATATTTGAGCTGTTTTTTGTATGTTTAATAATTGATAAGTATTTACATTGCAGGATTTTTCCGTACCTTTTTCGAAACCGGGAAACCACTTCTTCAATCTCTCGTAAGCCACAGAACGTTCTTTCATCCGCATCAATCGCTGTTAATTTGTTAATTACTTAAATTAACTAATTAATAATTCAACATTTTTTTTTTGTCTCATCATCGGCCTATTTCAGTCTACTTCTGGACAAAGGCCTCCCCTAATGAGCGCCATTGTGCCCTGTCCTCGGCTTTGTCTATTGGAATTTAATTAAATAAAAATATTATGTAATAAACCGTATAGTGTAAGTATTATTCACCGTATAATATTTTTCATTGTCATTTTCATAAATTTTGATGATGATGCATTATAATCATCATCATCACCGTCAGCCTCTTGATGTCCACTGATAGACATGGGCCTCTCCTAATCGGCGCCACATGATACATTAATTGAATATAATTAATTAAAACATTTTGATGCCCCACCGGCACCAAATCCATTTTGTTTTTTAATTATATTATTTATACATATTCCATATTCATAATATTGTTTTTCTTTTGTATGTTAGGTTCTAATCTAGTCATTATTATTTTAGGTTAAGTGTTTATAGTTTTGTGTAGAATTTTAAATTGGCACAATAGCTATTTCAAACTTTTTATATATATTTCCTATCACTCACCAATTTAATATTTAATACATAATGATGTATAAATATTTTCACCTAAACTTTAATAATTTTGACGTTAATTTATTTATATAGCGTTTTCTTTAACCAATTGATTTTTGGGAAGATATGTAGGTATTTCTTATGATAACAATCACCTACTATGCAAACAACATAAATACTATAGATAGTGGTTTTAGTTTTTGTTTTTTGATATGTTCTTATTACATACTACATACAGGTATGTACCGAGGCTCGAACTAATTGATAAGAAATCGTGGTACATACATATGTACCTATGTATATGTAAATATTTAACCTGTATAGAACTATTAATTTTTACTGCTCTCATCCGCACCAGGTTTATAATTTTGTAATAAAATAATCCTTCAATCGTTATGATATTCCTTTCGCTTTTATTTCGTAATCCCTAAGCGTCGCAGGACATAAGTTTTTCTTACTTTCTATTAAACGTCGGCGAATATTCAGTGTGTCGGATATGAGTGATTGTTCTGTGGTGCTCACAGCTATTGGAATTTTTGTATGTACGAGTATGTATTTTTTAAGTTTATTATATGTAATATTCAGAAACCGCTATAATCGTGTATTAGTACGTTAATCTCGTTCACTCGTTACTGTACACTCAATGTAGCAACATATATACGTGACTAAACTATGTGCCAGATTAACCCCCGTATGTTTTTACGGATAGCCTGATTACTTTGCATTTTACAAGGCTCACTTGTCGCAGCGTTCGGCGGAAGCGCGTGGAAAACGACCCAATGAAAACACACGGGAGTCAATCCGGCAAATAATTTAATCGTTTATAGAGATACAGAGAGTTTAATAGTAAATATATGTACGTAGTTAACGGAACCTATCCTCGTTGCTAATAGAATGAGTTTGTAGCTCTAGAACGGTGTAATATCATAAATATATTATAATGTTTAGACGTGTTATAATTCCTCAATATTGTTATTCATGTTTCTGTAAGAATTGCATCGTGGGTCTCCTCACCGTTGTTACTTGCGCCGAATAAACAAGTACCTAACGCTTATCAATAATATGCAAGGAGTAGTCGTTAACTAATAATTCATATAAAAAATATGGTAAAATTATGTATGTCTATATTGTAGGTTCATCATAAAATCAGGCATGTCCCCAAATAGCTAAAAATAGATTGTCAATGAAACTCCTAATCATTCTGGGCAATAACGACTTATAGAAATAAATTGACATGTTTCTTTGTGTTTTTTACAAATGCGTCGGTGATGGAATATCTAACTAAAATATTTGCAATCCAAATCCCGGACAGTCTTTTTCGCGATTAGACTGCATAGTACATGTATAACTCACATATTTATCATTTATAGAATAACAGTTATTTTGCATTGCATATTTTAAACTGACAGCCACTGTATAGACACAAATCAGAAAGTGCGAATCCAGAAATATAAAAGTGTTGTCGGTAGAAAAAGGCAATACGACTTTTTTTGAACCAGTGCCATACATTCAAAACCCGCTAAATGTATAACTTGCCGTAATATTTTTGTTCATGTTATTCGGCCTAGTTGTACCTAAGTATATTTTAGATGTATATTTTACCTAATGCCATATAAACTCCAATAGTCTTAATATAAAAAAATACAAATTGTACCCCATGAATAACTTTTCCTTACAGTAATTTTTGTGCCAAATTCTACATATCCTTTGCTTTCTACATGTGATATTTCGTAAGGCATGTTTGTGTTTTTTCCTTTCCACCTTCTTAAAACCCGTGTAGAATGACTTGAGACCTGCGTGCTGTACATATTGTAGATATTTTGGTCATTCAATATCTGCCTTTTTTACTTTAAATAGAGGCATGCCGTTTCTAAGAATATTATCTATTGAAAAGCCTCGTAAGGTTTTTGTTCACATTATATAAACGCCGCTGTGACGTCATCACGTGGGTGTCAAGTCGTTGCGCACGGGTTATATAGTAATATGATTTAGTGATACTACCAGGAAACAATGTACGGTGTATGAACGTCAGGACCAATTTTGTTAGCTACATATATTTATGTAATGTTTCTTTCGTACAGACGCTATGAATTGTTATTGTTTGGATGTACGGACACACGTGTTCGGTCATATTCAAAAGTGATCCTTGCATTGTATTGAGTTGTTTGAAATGTTTCATAGATATATCTAAATTTTGTAGGAACTAGAATTTTTAAAATAATATTTTATTGTAGATAATTGGAACAATAATATTGTAACTCAATGCGTCGTGTTTATGTATGTACAGATTGTATTTGTAAATTTTGTTTCATCTGTATATTTATAGATGTTATGTGCCTATTTTGTTAAGTGTAATAATTTATAACACCAAATAGTACCTTGCAGATTTGCAATAATTATATATATGCGGAAATTGTAAGCATTTGTCTAGAGGTTTTGTTGAATAAATGTCATGTTTTGAAAATTTTGCGTTTTATTATTCTATATACTATATAGGTTTACTCTAGTGCCCGACCGAAACAGGTTATTCAGCCGAAACCGAAATTTCGGCCTCGCTGTAAGTTTCTGGTGGGATCTCAGATTCTGATTTCTAATCATGGTGAGAAAAATCGCTGGCAAACGTAGGGTGGGCCGGAGAAAGAAATCCTGATTACAAAACGGAGAGTGGACAGGGGTAGCGAAAGTTCCCGAACTGTTTCACCTTGCACAAGACCGAGTGAAGTTTGCGAAATTGACAGCCAACCTCCGCTATTCGGAGAGGCACTTTAAGAAGAATTAGAAAGTAAATATATTCTGATGATATTAGGGGAACACGGGGGAATCGGAGCCACGGGGTAATGAGAACTACTTTAGTTTACGTGTGTACGAAAGAGTTAGATCCTATTTTGTTATTACATAAAATAGAAGGACGCGGGAGGAGTACGTGTGACTTGTCGCATG
>DWME01010078.1:0-10456 GCA_018244795.1 Parelbella ahira ahira
GTGTGCGGGGTGTGCGGGGTGCGCGGGGAGCGCGGCGAGGTGCGCGTCGTGCGCGTAGCCGTAGTGCGGCGGCGCCAGCTTGTCGGCGTGGCAGCGCAGGCGGTGCGAGCGCAGCGTGGACGCGTACGCGAACCGCTCCTCGCACCACTTGCACGTCAGCGGCTTGTCGCCCGTGTGCGTGTACATGTGCACCTGCAACCGACAAACTCTCTTTGCACAGTTCCTCGCGTGCGTTACATCGTCGACGATGACATTATTACTGTCGATAGCGTGAGAGGTACGTCGATGGACGTCTCCGGGTTCTCGATTCGGTACTCGTACGTTAGGAGCGAGGCGGATACCTTCAAGGTCTGTCTTCTCTTGAAGGCCTTGTTGCAGTAGTGGCACACGTGACGACACTTGTCCTCGTGTACCAGAAGGTGCTTGCGCAGCGTGCGACGGCTGTTGAGCACGCGGCTGCACACGTAGCACGTGTACGACGTGTCCTCGTGCGTGTCCATGTGCGTCTTGAGATTCGAGTACGTTTTGAATCTAAATTGATAACAGCCACATTACAGCCACAGAACGGTTGAGCTTTAACTACGTTTATTTTCTATCTATACTCCGTAAATGCCGCCAACACTTTAAAAAGACTAGTAGCATTCACGACTGCGTATAATATAGAAACAAATAATACATGTAGTATTGGAACATTTTATGGCAGGTCGGATTATTTTTTTTCTATTAATATGTGAATGCACCATTCCAGCATTCAATTACAAAATTAGCTTTTTTGTAGTAAAACGGTCAGCAACAAAGCAAAGTCGATCGGTCGAGAAGCGAGAGGGCGCTAGTGGTACGCACGGCTTGGCGCAGGTGCGGCACACGAAGGGCTTGTCGTCGCTGTGGATGGCACGGTGCTGCCGCAGCTCGCCGTTGGTCCCGCACGCATAGCCGCACAGGTCGCACACGTAGCTCTTGATCTTGTCGTGCACCACGCGCCGGTGCGACGCCGCCGACGAGCGCGTCGTGAACCTGCGACACGCGCTTCGCACTCAACCCACGCTTAACGACCGCTTCAACACTCGCTAAGAGCTCATTACCTCTTAACGACTTACATTCACCCAAAGTAAATTCTTTAACGCGGTCCCAGCAATTTGAATAAATATTAAGATCACACCTATAATTGGATTTACCTAACTCAGTCTAATTTAAGCTCCATATACTAATATTTTAATTATATTACTATAAGGACTTGTAGTGCTTCAAGCTAAAACAGAGGTCCTCACTAGCATTAACTCCTTATCAGCTTAACTGATAGAATATGACTACTGACTTTCCCATTCACATGAGTGACTGAATTATGTAATACTTACTTTAAGTCACAAATACCACAATGATATATTTTTCTCTCCTCTATAGGTATGTGAGACCTTTCATGAGATTTCAAAGTATCTTTAGTATTAAATATCTTGTCACATGATGAGCAGCAGAACTTTCTCTCGGCTTTTGGTATATGTCTCATTTTGTGTTTGTTTAAGGCAGCTAATGTTTTAGTTATTCTTGGGCATTTGTCACACCTGTAAAAATGTCATAAAAAACATTTATAATACCAATATTTCACCCTATTAAAGAAAATGGAAAATGATCACAAGTATTTTTATTTTTAACAATGATTATAAAATAGATTTGTTGATACATACGCGAGAATATCAGGATTTTTATGATCTTGAACATGCTTGTATAAGACAGATTTGGATTTTAAGGTGATGCCACAAATGCAGTGCACTATTGGCCGAATTTTATGAGCTTTTTCACAATGTGTCCTTAAGGTGTACCAACTTGAACACTGTTTATGGCAGACTGTACATGTAAAACTGTAAAGCAAAATTATATTGTTAGTGATAGCATAATTTAACAAGATATTCAAATACAAGGGGCTATAAACAAACATACTTTACAAAATCTTTAACATGAAGGCTGGAGTATTTTGATTCCTGCTGCTTACTCTCGGAATTTTCTTCTTTTCTAAATTTTCTACTTTCCACTTTATGGTCTGATACATGCTTATAAAGAACACTCTTAGATCTGATGAGGAAACCACAAATACAATATACTACTGGTTTCGTTTTGTGTACTTTGGCATAGTGCACTCGCAGCCCACTCCAGGACTTCACTCCTTCCTCGCAAATATTGCACTTCAATCTGAAATATAATAATGATTGATTTGTAATAGTTAAGTCAGTCGGGTATTATTACATAGAACAGATGCTCCGTTGTGGGGTGCAACATACTAGTGTTGGCAGTGGGATTAAGACAATGCAAAAGGTCCACTGAGAAAGGAATATAAAATATTGCGAAAATAAAACCATGAAGGCAAAAACTATAGAAATACAAAACCTTAAATACTCACTTTACAAAATCCTTCACCTTAAAGTCAGTTTCTTTTAGAACCTTCTTTAATTTTTCCGTTTCTTCCTCAGTTAATACTTTCCTTTTGACATGTTTCATTTTTGCCTCTTTCAGTTGTGCAAGAGAGACATCACCATATTCATCATCGTCATCCTCATCATCATATGTGTGGTCATCATTTTCGAAATCATCTCTGTTGAATTCTGATAATGTAGCTTCATTGTTTATTGCACCTATTCAAGTACCAGCTGGATTAATTTATTAGTTTAGTAACAAAAATAGAGCATATGAGTACTTAACAATAATCTGTTAATGTTGACTGTAATCGGACAACATCCTGTTTGCACTTTAGTACATCAAAGTGTAATGTATTGTCTTCAAAATAATATCCCTACAATTCATAAGTATCCCCTTTTTTGTTCAAAATTTTGGATTTGCAGTAAAATAAACTACATTTTTACAAATACACGTAAATTAAGGTAATCTTTAGAAATGACATGTAAGTAATTCAGTAGATAATGTTGAAAAAATTTCAAAAACACTCACACACAATGTCCTCTGCAGATAGTTCATCTTTAACCTAAAACATGGAATGCAATAAGTAGTCAAGATATTTCTAATGAAAATGAAGTAATGGTTTTGCTTTGCATTCATTAATAGTTTTGAGATTTAAGATTTGAGACAAGGCTTAACACATTTACTGGCACACCTCCTATATGTTCTTGAAGTGCCAGCTTCACTTATGCTGTGTCAGTGTTTTAGTAATCGTTAAAATACAAATGTAATGCATACACATTTGTGTGTTACATTTGCTTTTTCAAATAACATTTAAGACTGTGTAAACTACTATTGTTAAATTTATTTGGTGTTCCAGGGACAAATATTTTTATGTTTTCAGAATAAATTAAAAATAAACCATAAGAGTTACTTAGTAAAGCGAGTTAATTGTTTAGGCCTTATCATTAACTTTTTAAAACATGATTACTATGTCAGACAATTGGAAATGTTGTGTACATTATAATGAATGATTTCATAAATAATACTATTTCCATACCTGTACCTCTGACTTTATGGATGGATCTTCAAAATCATCAATGGCCTCCTCGAGTTTAATTGGGAAATGGTCAGTATTCTCCACATACATTTTCCTAAGAGATTCTTGCACTTTATAGCATTCCAAAACGAACATGTGAAATGATAACATTTTATCCTCACAATTAATGCAAATCTTGGTGGGCATATTCTCATTTTCTTGTACCTGTGATATAAAACTTAAGGTTGCAATACAATGCAACTATCAAGATTATTGTAGTTGCGGAGGACAGCAGCAGTGCATCATCACTCATCATGATAATATTCGGACTACTAACATAATGAACAGGCTTTTGTTCAAAAACAAATTTTAGGTGATAACTAAACAGTCTAGCAATTATTATTTACTTACAGTGATTTGTATGAATTCTTGTATCATTTTTAAGACATTTTCGTTACTTTCATCGAGCAAATCTTTTAAAAAGTCGTCTTTCGTCGCACATAGTCTACATAAGTCTTTTAATATCATTGTCATTTTTTAAAGTCTAAGCTTACACTATCACAATCGATTCAGGGATTCGATCATATTTGTAAAAAACATAATAATATGTAAAATTTAGAAAATAACAGCAAAAACTCAGCCAAAGCCTATACTCCAACAAAAAACCTAACGTAGATTAAATATATTCTACAGGAATAAGGTGTAACAGATAAAAAAGAGCAAATCTGGGTACATAATTTTCCCAAATTCAATAAAAAATTTAACAGTTTTAAATTTAAAAATTGTCTTTTTTAAATGTAATTATATGAATATGATATTTTTTGTACCCTACGTACATAGTAAATAATTTGGTAATTTATACAATCTATATTTATTTTAAAAGTTCTTGTTTAATCTGTACTAGTTACGCTTACATAGCATAGCACCAGTCACTAATTTGAAGTAACTAATTACAAGTTTCGTTAGTAGTAACGTAAATGAATTAATTATTTGTTGTAAACACTAACATTTACGTGTGAAATTGTATTTATGAAACAATTCTTAGTCAAAATGCCACCTTAGAATAAATATTCCAGGTGTTATAAGCTTTAACATGCCATCTAGTCTGTAGAGCTTCTACAGGGGGTCCATAACAACGAAAATGGATGTACACTCAGATTATATTGAACCAGTTACTCCTGGATTACCATATAATGGAGCTGCTTATTGGAAAGCCGAAGACAGTGGGTATCATTCATTTACGCCGGGGTCGTTGGAAAATTCACAAATCTCAAACGACAGTTCAAGCTTACAGAGGAAGATTTGCATCACAGGTCAAATTCATGTCGATTGTCGAAGCGTAACACCAGATATAAATTTTCGACCCAACAGTATATTTACTACGTCATCTGGTATATTGCGGAGTTGCGAGAATTTTGTGGAATCGCCGGCAATTCGACGAGGTCTTAAACGGTCGTTTCAAGATGATGACAGTGAAAACATCTTCAGTCCATTTCCGACTCCCACAAGCGCTATTGCTGGAAGCCTACGAGAGTTAAAGTTCAATGATGGGAACAAATTAAGCACCAGTGTTACTTTTGGAAGTACAAGCCATCATGCCGAAGCTGCCTCAGACCTGTACTATCACAATGACTATATTCACTCATATCCAACCACACCTATTAAGAAGGTATGCAGAAATAGTTGTAAACTTAGTAGCCCTTTAAACTTAAGGAAACCATCAAAAAAACTCAATTTTGTAATACATTCTCTATCTTGCGATACACAAGCTCTACAACCAGTGGCACCACCATTGAAGACTGAAGCCGTGTCTGTTCAGTCTAGCAAGTTCCGGCCAGATCAAAAAATAGATATCATCAAAATGTTATACCAGGAGGCCAATGTTATGCCACCAATTATGAAAATATTCTCATATTTGTCAAACAAAGATATATACAATTTTGGCCAGGTCAGTCCCCTGTGGCTGCAGGTGTGGGAGAACGTTAGCAAAATAAAGTCTATACAATTAGAATATATGAAGTTTTTAAAGGAAAGAAAGGAAAATCAAGAGAACAAAAATATTGCACCTAAAAGTAATCAAAACAATCAAGTGAGACCCCTTGTGGACATACACAATCTGTTAAATAACCAATCTCAGAAAAGTTCTCCTGTCAGCCCACCTGGAACTCCAAGGACAATCAAGTTTAAAAAATATGCTAAGGTAAATCACTATACTTTCATTGTTACAAGCTGTTATTAGACTTTAACATTATTAGGATTACTTTCTACATCAGTCACATTATCATAAATAATTAAGAATTATAAGGGGATTGTATGTTTTCAGTCAGCATCACTTGATGTGAGAATGCAATTATCTTGTGTGAGATGCCTTCAGCCGGCCAAAGTAACAGAAGAGCCTTCAGGAGAAGAGTGGGTTGAGTGCACTAGCATGACCTGTTCATACCAATTCTGCCGATTTTGCAGGTGTGAACGGCACCCAGGTAAGAATTGCTTTCAATATGATCTAAATGGACCCAGTCCATCGAAAAGAAAGAAGACTTTTTGTGCAGTGGGCACAAAGAAAAGCAGGAAGAACCTGCGAAGACTTTTATGATCACTTAATGCTCATTAATTATAAAGACTACACCAGTGACATGTTTTAGGATATAATTTTCACATTCCATCTCCAAAGATGAAACTTACTTTAATATCTAGTGTGTATGTTATTTGAGATTAAAATAATTTGGGAACTCCCAGTGTCTGAAGTAGTGCCATTTTTAAAATTAACAATAGGCTAACAATAAACTGGACATGTTGATTATTTCTATAATGAAGTATCTAAGTCCATGAGCTTTAAATACAACAAAATGTGGAACGAAATAGTTTTTTTACTATTTTATGATGCATTATAAAATTGTGTGTCACATTAATTGAAAATTAATTTGTTGCACATATCAAGGAGTCCTTCGCCATACTGTGTGAGCTAATACAGCATGGTGGCAAGATGTTTTAAATTTGAATGGACAATGAGCCAGGTAGAAATACGATCATCATCA
Source organism: Parelbella ahira ahira (assembly GCA_018244795.1). Classification (NCBI taxonomy): domain Eukaryota; kingdom Metazoa; phylum Arthropoda; class Insecta; order Lepidoptera; family Hesperiidae; genus Parelbella; species Parelbella ahira. The sequence continues at coordinate 6,460 of DWME01010078.1, forward strand.
TTGTCATCATCAGCCTATCTCAGTCTGCTGCTGGGACATATACATTCAAAATAGTAATATTGTATGGATCTGAAAATCTAGTATGTTATATGTAATGTGCCATAATTTTATAAGGCCACTGTTTTTAAAATTTAAATTTAAATATCCATTGTTCTGTTTTGGTACATGTAAACATCCACTAATATTGGAGGAACCTCATATTCGTAATGTTTTATGTTAAGTAGTTTAAGATGTAGGGAAATGAATGACTAGTTTTTAACAAAATGGTTTTGCTCATCCCATTTCTGTACTGTAGCACTAAATCGGCAAACTATTTAGATATTCCTGTGATCTTCTATCTTCAGTTAACAGGAGCTGTTTTTGATTGTTTGTGGGTCCAAAGTCATACAGGCTGCTCTTATTAGAATTATAATGGGACAATTTTTAATGAACATATTGTAATTACTTTTCATGAAATAATAATTATAATTCTATGATTACTTTACTATTACAAATGTAGCTATGCTCTTTTTCAACTGAATATATAAAGGAAAATTTAATTTTTAAATACATCATGTTCTCTGGTACTCCTTACTGTAAGGCTGGATGCTCATTTTATTCTAAGTTTATAGTGCCCACACTTCAGTTATTTTAAGACAACATTATCATTTATTGTAACTATTAGAATGTTACGAGGAAACTAGGAACAAACTGCTATTTTAGACTCATATTTACTTTTTCTATGATTGAGGGTTCAAGTAGTGTTCGGGTAGTTCCAATGTCAATAATAGCTGGTTGAAAGTAAATACTGGAGCATGTTAACATGGGTTGATGGTATTACAGTTGAGGGGATAGCAATATAATTTTTTCCTATATTTCTTGTGAAAAAATGTTTGCTCAAGGATATGTTTAGATCCAACTGGAAATGTTATCATAACATTGTCTTTTCTGTGTTTCAACATTAGAAGGACAATATACTGTCCTTTTATCACATTATTTTATTGTTCTGATAATTGCAAACAACTAAACAAACATGTAGATACTTTGTTATCTGCAGTCCATCTTTAGTAAGGCTTGACTAAGATCTATTTGGCACCAGAAGCAATCAAAGGGGCAACTCTCTATTATCGTACGTGTATCTGTTGTATCACAACTATATTATACATTTTTGTTTATACATCACCAGGTGCATTTAATTGACAGTAGGTTTAATTTTTACAAGTCGCGTAGTAAGACACCGATACTGTTTATGGACATTAATGACAACTATTCCATAGTTCTTTTGGTGTATCAAAAGTGTTTTATTATATTTGTATTTAAGGATTGTTAAGAAGTCTGTGTGTTTGTGTTTTACATAGAACTGCAATTGCCATATTTCTAAATACTCAAGTTAAAATTCTCTAGTCCCACAAAACAAATTGATACAAGCATTTATTCCAACTGACTGTTTGAATAATTCTTTCATTCACCGTTAACTGTTCTGGACATATTCAATTTCTCCATTGTACTTTAGAAAAGGAAATATTTTTTAGATAGGGAGGTCAATTTCTTTGCAGCGATATAGGAGCGATACCTCACTGGTTACTTGCTGATCGCCTATACCTCAGACCAGGTAACAGACGTTTTACACCGCTAATGTCGCTGTCCAGCATCGCTACTGTCACGCTGCACCATCTCTACTGCTCCTTCAAAGAGCAGTTGGCACCGCGGCCTCCTGCTCTTTTACCCGACCACGCCACAAACAGTCGCCCGATAGTAACGATGCTGAATCAGTATTGAATCCCGTCTGTCGTGTTAATGAAATGCGCTAATTTATCGCTGTAAAAACTCGCCGTTTGGACTTCCCTTAGAATTCTAGGTAATTCTATTATACTTCAAATACCTTTGAGCATGCCAGTCGAGTTGGCAATACTGTTAAATTATAACTGGATACAATTTTTGGTTGTCTTGGTAGTCTTCACAAACTCTACCTCACGAAGTTTTTGTATATAATTTTTACTTTTATCCTAATAATATCTTTTTAAACTTAACTTTCAATTTATGACTGCATGATTTTTAATAGGCAATCATCTCATTGTACATATAAATGGAAGTAATCATATAGAACGGACACCTTTTACGTTTTCACACTATAAAGTTATTTTCATTTCAAAATATATTTTAATTCGGTTTTCACAGTATTTTTGGATTGACTTATTTTAACAAAATCTATATAGGTCTGGTCTGGTTGGTCAAAAACATGTTTCCAATTATATAATGATTGATTAACTCAGATCAAATTGAAGCTCTGTTTACTGCTGGTTTATGATATATTGTACAATTTTCCTTTTGAAGTAAAAAAAATAGATTAAATCGACAAAATACAAATGAAATGACATAGTGTATTTAAATCTGACTTATTTTAATACTTGCATACCAGTATTGTACTCCCATATTTGTATTATATAACTTGAAGAGTATTAACTGACAGTAGGAACATTTTTAACTTGGAAATTATTATTGTAATATTGAGTTATGAGTATTTTAATTGAATTATTTTGTATACTCTATTGAAATTTATGGTTCCAAATTTATGGTAAATACTCTTTAAGGAGAAAGAAATGAAACTTGTAGTTGTTACTGTGGGATTTTACCTCAATTATTGCTTTCAACTTTTCAGTTTTAATTAAATGTAAAATATGTAATAATTTAAATGTGCTTCACATTGTTTTGTGTTTATATATTAATGTAAAAGTTCAGGTTTTCAATTTCATTTATTTATTTGTAAATATATAATTTTTAATTGATTTCTCTTGATGCCATAGAAGGCCAATAATTTTTTTAATTATAATTGTCTTTTAATTACAATTAGGTTTTTATAAATGTTCAATTTTTGTTCAATTTCGCTTAAAGCAACTTGATGATGCTCAAACTGAATAATAACATTTTGAAACAAATCTATTTCTGTATTAAAGGAATAAAAAAAATAAACTCTCATATTCATTTTAAGTCCAGTGACCAATAATGTGAGATTGTTATTTTTGTTCCTGTGCCACAGGTGCATATGGTCCGAGTGAGATTGATCAAGACTTGGTTACAATTCACTCAGGATGTTGCCAGAAAAGGCAAAGCTCTCTATAATAAGATTTCTTAGGATATCTTCAGTTTATATCGCTGGTTGAATCTTTCAATGAGGACCATAATAAAATACTTTAAAAAAAAGATGAAAAGTTTTAATTACACATTTACAAATCATATTTACAAAACACTTAACATTATTAAATAACAATAAAATGACAATTGGCCACCCCTCATCACCTATATTCTCCGTTCATTTCACAACACTGTTATAAATTGTTCTGCAAACAGCAGGTATGTCATATCTGTATAAATAATCAACATATTGTAATTACATCCCAAGTCTATATACACTATCAACAGTTCAATAAAATTTCTTTGATTAAAATCTCTTGTAAAAACGTAAGAGGTTGAAGCTGTTTGGGTAAATGATGGTCCCGTTTGTGACACAGAAGACTGCTGGCGTCCAAGATGCAGCTGGGTTATTTCACCGCCACGCTCAACCGAGACCCATCACAAACTTTGGTATTGAATAAGCCACTTGAGGTATTTGCATAAGCATAGACATCCTGAAACAGTCAAACACAATATTAAAGCGATGAAAGGATATTAGGAACACAACATTGGATTATTGTAAAACATTGAAATCGTTAAATATTTAAATGATTGAAAAAGTCTAAAGGCAATGTCTGCTGCAGTAATTTAACAGTTTGTATCAAAAATTATTTACCTATTTAAGTTTCAATAATAGTAGATTTGTATCTTTTATTATATGTGAAAAAATATTCACAGGAGTATCTCCTGTCAATATCTCTAATATATCATATAATAATATATCTAATATGTCTCCTGCCCTGACTGTATATGTATATATATATATGTGTGTGTGTGTGTGTGTGTGTGTGTGTGTGTGTGTGTGTGGGTGTGGGTGTGGGTGTGGGTGTGGGTGTGGGTGTGGGTG
>DWME01010079.1:0-10456 GCA_018244795.1 Parelbella ahira ahira
CCCAAGAAGTTGTCAAGAACAATATTAAGTAATAGTATTAAGATGACTATAACCACTTACCATTTATTAGACCAGCGTCATATTTTCCATATCTTTTACTATAAAAATCTAGACAGACAAATTATAACCATGCGTAACACACACAGATAAACTACAGGCGCCAAATTAAACGTGATTTCCGTACAATATTCCGCTGTGTCGGCTGTCAGAGTCAGTTGTCGTCGATTGGTGCTATTTATACCGAGATCTAAATGTGGAATTAGATTTATATCGTAATCAAGAGATCGATTTGCGATAAAATTTAGAACGGTTCTGATTTGAGCGACTATGAGAGAATGCTAACGCTCTAGTTACTTGTTAGGTTTTAACTGCATTATATTGTATCGCTGTTGCCAAATGGTGTTCCCAGCTTCAAATCTTAAATATACGACATGGTATTACACAGAGTGGAGCCAAAATGTGGCTTAGAAATAGTTTAATGTTGTTTAATAACATTACAATCGTATTGCAGACATTAATGAACAAGAATAATGAGTTGTTTAAAGAATGCAGTCTATGAAAAAATCCGGAAAAATCTATAATTGTTGGTCACAACTATATATAAGATATAAAAACAGTTATTTTATAAACAACATATGAAATGTTTCTCCATATAGGTATTTTATAACCAGTTGCTATTGGGTCCAAGAGTGCAGATAAAAAAGAATTATTCTCAGCATTTACAAAATTAAAAATCTTAACACGGACCAACGTTTCCTTAAAAGGTATGATCTTGTCATTATTTCAGGTCTCAGCTTTTAATTGAGTGGCTGTACGAGGTGGGGATCCAACAATACCGGCGCCATTCGTTTCTACGTCAACTGATTGGTTGATATTATTGACAACATCAACTATCTGTGCCTTGTTAGAGTTTTTTCATCTCACCAAGGCATTCTTACCAGTTCTTATATCTCCGGAATAAGGTTGATAGTTGAATGAGGTTTTATATAGGCTTAAGAAGGCCAATATAAAACCCTTGCAATCTAACTTCGCTTTGCGGAGGTCAGTCTCGAGAATTTTATGAGTTGAGCAATAAGATTTAAATTTGATTGACTTTAGTAACGGCTTTAGGTCCAATTGTTATGAGGTTCTGTGAGATTGACGGACGAATCGTGTGAGGTTGCACTGACGAGTGCGAATTGGTGAATACTTTACTGCGACACTGCATTCTGATCTTGTTAACGCTAAAAATAACAGAGAAATGCACCACAGTATCGCAGTTGACGAACGAGAACCGTACGACGATTGAGAATAGATATTTTCTAACATTCTATTTTTTACTGAACAATTTGCAGTAGTTTTGAAATGATTAGCTATTCAAATACGAAATGGAATGCGTTCATAAGGTCCCCTATTTATACGAATACCCGATCTAATTATACATTATTAATATGTAACGTCATGTAAATCGCCTAACTGAAAGCGGGACGCGGTAGCGCTCATTTAGGAAGACATATTCTTCGAAGGGTTGACACAAGGTAAATTTGCCACGTTATTTGCCATGCTGGCCAAGTGCGGGTTGACAGGCTTTACAATTCAATAAACTATCAATTTCAATAAACAATATTATTTTATCAACTACCAATAAAGACCAGATAAGTATAGGCATAGGTAGATTTAATTGTCATTTTATTTTGATATACAATGTGACATTGTTGAAAATTCACAAATAGAACGAAAGCTTAAAATTATTTAAAATTTTACTTCACTTGTAGCCGTCATGCTTTATCTCAGTTGGGACAGAAACAAAAGGTTGCCATATGTATAGCATTACAATTTACAATTTGAGTGTTGAACGTCTTGAATGTCTTTATCCTTATATTTATTTTTAACAGCAGATTTTATTATTGCATTTTAATTTAATGTTTTAGTAAGATTAATGTTTCATTCTATTAAATAAATGTGAAAATATTTATAGAAATTTTTACAGCTAGGTATGGTTGTTAGAATTTTCTTCATTTTGTATTCTACTCTAAAGGGAAAAGTAAACGTGACACACGAGCCTGTATATTCGTCCTTGCGACTAGCAATGGACGAGAAATTGAATATCACCGTGATTTACAATAATTGTATTTTACCTTTATATCCGGATATAGTCGAAATTAAGTGATATGCACACGCCTTATAATCGCTACGTTGATATTTCCAAAATAGGTTTTGATATTATTAATAACTTCTATTCTTGGAAATTATTTGACATTTGTTAATTGTGGAATGTATACTAGCTATGATGATAGCAATAGCTTACCTTAATTTAGTGTTGCCACCCGGTTGCCACATATCAATTTATGATGTTGCATCGAGCCGAATGCATTTGCATAATTGAGAAACATTAGTTTGTTATCGGCAGAAGAGAAAGTCAGTTAATATATGGTTCACGGTGTAGTGTCCATTATTGGCCCTTGTCACGGAAGCCACAACTAGATTATGAGATGTTTGTAGCTTCTGGCCACAAGCGTACGGCTTCGATCTGCGCTTGGAGCTTGCTGGTGTAGCTTAAACATGTTCTGACAGGTGTGACATAAAGCCTGTGCAAAACAAACAGATACGTGTAACAGGTTTAATCTAGTTAAGCAAAATTTAATTTAAGAGTAATTAACGGTGATTGTAAATATCGTATCTACATTATAATTAGCATATGTTATAATTGTAATTTTGTCGTCCAAAAAATAACATTCTTCTAATGATGCATAACGCAAATGACAGCTGGCTTCGCTCCACCGCGTTGGGTAATACCTACTTGAGACAAGCTTCTCGGGAAGACCATTAACAATTGCGTGACGCATCGAGAAGCTTGTTACAGGAACTAAACGAAAATTAATGTGTTTACTTCAATATGATCCAGTTCAAGAAATGTAATATTTCATATGTATTTTAGCAGTGTATACTAAATGTAAAGTTAAGTTAGACCTTCGATGGAATTCGTTATTTTGTTACTTCTTAACTTTTTGGAGGGAACTGCATGGTTCATATGAATAAATCTAAAAATAAACTACTACCATGAAAGAAACCTAATATGTGCGTAACACTCTTTTACAAAAACATCTAAACTGTTTAAAGTCAGTAAATCTGTAATACCAATAGTATGTGTTAGCTCTAATAATGACTGTTCAACCGTTGAACAGATTGACAGGAGATAGTCTATAACATGAAACTTGATCGTGCATTTTATAGAATTGAGATTTTAATACGAACATCTGAGGTCACTTTACAAATTCATTAACTCGGTGAACGGCCACGAAAAATTCATTATCAGTTGACATAAAAATATATAAAACGTCGACAGACAGATGCCACTATCGATAAACATCCATCAAACAGTTTAATGATGTCCGGCCGATGTTTACAGTCAATAAATCGATACCAGTTAATCGGCGTTCAGCGAAGTGAGGAAAAATCGATTCGTCGATTCGATTGAGTCGTCAATATTGTATTACGTTACATGACTGTTTAGTGTTGAATCGGTCTGCTTGACTAATGGGATGTTATGAGAACATCACTCCTTCTATACAGATTTGTATAAATATTTTTTAAATTGTATCGATTGTTTAAGTTGGCAACGCTGTCTATTTAATAACTGCCACCAATGCTGCCAACATCTGCATATGTACATTCGATAGTAAGTCGCGTTGTAATTTTTTTGTGATTTATTGGTAACAATAATTTAAATTACTGTTGGTACTGTACCTTCCAGAGCGCTATTTTTACATATTATTTTTTCGTTAGCGTGATCGATGACACAAGCATTATATTTTGAACATTTTAACAAACGTAACAACGTCTTCGCTTTTAATTATATTCAATGTTATTCCATTATGGTACTAATTATAGGGCCATTAAATATGATGCGTTCGTCTATAAATTTACGACAATCGATAAATTTTCGTTATCAGCTATTTGAATTCGGCGTCAAATTAATGGAAATTTCCCGGTAAAGGCATGGCTTTGTATTTGATGAATGGTTACGTTTTGACATAGTTTCCATATATGTATCTGTTTAGATATATTTATGTACATATGGAAATTAGGTAGCAGATCTAACTATAAATTAATCAGTTTTATGTATCTACACTTTATGGACCTGTTAACTTTATTCAACATAATGTAACGCAAATTTATCGATTATTTTTAATATCATCATTATTCAGTATTGAATTCAATCATCGTATTGATTCTTTATAATATTATTTTACAAATGGATATTACAACCAAATTTTGTTACCTGAGGTCAAGTTATATTGGTCACTAATGCCGATATCATTAAGATTTTGCTTGAGGGCTGTTACAGAAGTGTAATTGTTAGGACTACAATATTCCTAAAATTCTTATTTTTAATATTCTTATTATAATAAACTTCGTGTCTTAAGTATTGTAGTACGTGTGAAATTAAAAGAGGTAAGTCTGTTAAGGAGTTTGGTAAACGTAGAGTACGCTCTACAACTTTTCCTGTTTCTTGTTTCTGTCTTTTCCTGTTTCTGTCTTTTTCAGAACCAATACCCTTAAATCTGATACATAATTATATTTCTTCTTTCATATTCTTTCCTTTGATACATTTTTGAAGCTCGTCATGTAAAAGCTCACCATATCGACACAGTTCGCTTAAAACAATGGGTCATACGTTAAATATGAACAATAAGGTCATTATGGTGGCCGCCAGGAATGCCCGTGGAACTATTCGTACCTTTCGCGCCAATTGCTGGCTGCTAGTTTTCCTTTTTGCAAAAGTCAGGTTCAGTGCAATTCATCCAGGTCAAGGGTAAATCAGATACTCTTTTTCTATTATACGATTTGGTTGTATTTTCCGTAATTAGGAAGTAAAAAAAATAACACTGAAACTGTCACCATGCCAGTAGTTCGAAAATGTGAAAAAATATTTTATTTATGTTTTTATAGTACTTTGTCAAAGTTAAAAGGGTTCCAGCGTAGCAAACGTATAAAATATCAAGAGAGCTCGCCTTTAAGGCTGACAATTTTATTTTACTTTGCTTCACTAATTTAAATTCTTAAAATCAAAGTGTAAGATAAACATAAATTTATCTACAGCTTTGTATAATGAGCATGTACACATGTAGAGCTGTAAAAATCCAGAGATGTAGACTTTTAGTGACGTATACATATAGAGATGAACAGATGTGGAAACTTGTAGATGGAGATATGTACGTATAAACCTAGAGATGAAGAAATGTTGAGACGGAGAAATATAGACTTTAGTTGTAGAGACGTACCAATGTAGAGATGTAGAGTACTAACAATTTTGTTTTCGTTTCGTATGCTGTAACGTGGCAGCTATAATATGATAGTAATCGGTTCGGTGCGTGTCCGAGCAGACGCCAGACACAATAATGTTGTCACAAAACGTTCGCGCCGGCGACCACCCCGGCGGGACCGTTGCCAATCTGCATCCACATGCAACTTTTATTATTTATACCTGCTTACAGCTCAACGCTACCATCAATTTGATTTGTGTAAAGATTTAGCGCTGCAATTTCTTTTTGCGATCTCTCAACTGATATTCCGATCTATTGTTAGTTCGGTAACTCAGCGTTGCAGAGTAAATAAAGCCGTGACTGTTTTATTACATGCTTGTGATAAAAGTGTAATAGTTTTTTCAATGTATTTATGTATTACATATAATGTATGAAGTTCGTTCTCTAATAACAATAGGCTCACAACTTATTCCATGGGACTTAAACGTAACTGGTGAAATGTGTTAGTGTACTACACTCCTCTGCCTACCCCTTCGGGCATTACAGGCGTGATGTTACTTTTCGTTCTCTAATAGGAATGTCTAGTATTTCTATCTATTGGTTTAGAATTGTCTGTTATTTATTGAACATTTCTATCAAGGTATAAAACCCTATTTTAGAAAGATTTCTTTTATAAAGAATTTGAAATATTAGTAAAAAAAATTATCAATAATGCAAAATAAAGATGAGCACTATTTTTATTAAAATTAGTCAAAGGATAACTTTAAAATACTATTATTTTAATTACAATACAGCCATACAATTATTGATTATGATATTTCTAAAAAACCGCTTGTAAAATATCACCACGTAATCGGTTTTATTTTATATGTATGTCACAACACCGGTAGAAATAATAAAAGACATAGAATTATTGTGTCACCAAATTTCTCAATATCCTGTCTATAACCAGGTAAGGAAAGTGTTTACCGATTCATAATTTATCTCAATAAAGATGACAAGTTGCGCGTACGTTCTGTTGTTACGCGGGCCACGTAGGCGGACCGAAATAGCCGCCCGTAAATAAACGCTAATCCTAATGCAGCCAATTGGAATTTCGATACCTAAAATCACTTCAAAAGCATTGTTCGGAGTCCTGCAGCTCACATATTACACTCACTTTCATCGGCTTGCACGAACTAATTTGGTGAAATGTACTTGCACTTCGATCCGCGTTTGGTCAGTGTAGGAGAGCCTAAACGTCACTGTAAGATGTCTAAACCGTGCCCAAGAGTGAATGATAACAGGGTTGATAATGATAGATTTATTTCAAAGGGGACCCCGTATAACACTCTACGTCGTTGTTCCAAACTATATTATTCAATACATGTATTTAAAATTTTCAGTAATTTGAGAAAACATAAGCCGGCTTTAGATAAAGATCGTTTACGAGTCGTACCTATTCTTAAGGAATGCTTTATAAGGAAGCTTGTTCTATAGCCTGCATGTACCTACATAATTATGTGTGACATGGATTCGAAAAGTAAGCATATTATTTTAGTAAATATGTATATGTAGATGAAACCAAAAGAAGGGAAAAGTAGCAATGCAAATTAATGTTGTTAATATAGAAAAAAATTAAAAGCACTACGACAAAGTTCAAATTGCCTAGGTGGTCGATTGGAATCAAGCGCGAATGGTAGTTGAGAGGTCCTGGGTTTGAATTTCGGGTCAGGTACTATTGGATTTTTCTAACTTAGGTTTTCTGGCAAATATATTTATGTAGTTGTAGTACACTTCCACGGTTCACCCGTTATGTTCTATGTCCCAAGATGGAATAGGGGGTGAGCCTATATCGGGTTCAAATTCAGACTGCTGAGGTAACAGGTGCACAACTGAGGTAAGAGCTGGGAATTACAAGTTAGTAAAATCCGACAGCATCAAACGCGGGGATTGAATCCAGAACGTTTCAATCAGCAGTTGCACTTGCTCTCTCGACCTACGATGCAGTCAGTCAGTGATGTAATACTGAGGTCAATAGCAACTGTCTTGGCAGACAAGAACGAGAACTTTTCATAGCGGGAAGTTAAAAATTAATAAGTGTAGTCATATTTCTGATTCTGAAATTTTCTATTTTAACCTTCTGTTGGAGGATGTTGTCATGGAGCTGTATGAGATCCTCATACATACTCTTGCCGGACCACCTATTGTTAAAAGTGAAGGGGAGGGGAGTTGACGTAATGCCAAATTTCGTTTTAAGAGGCCCGGTACATTGTAAAAGGAGTCGTCTTACAGGTGTTGGCCGCTATCCAGTAGATTATATTTTGATAGTCGTTAAGATTAATCGCGCGATAAATTGACGGTGCAATAATAATAAAATTTTCAACAAATCACTCGGAGTGCTTCGACGATTTTTCACTTCGCCGCCTCTGCGGTGTTTTTTTTTTTGTAGAACGTCTAGAGGACTTTCGGATGATAAATTGTCTTGTTTATGAGTTTTATTGGTACTTGTAACACACATTGTGTGGCATACTAGACTTGTGCCGTTTTTCGAATGTAGAATAAGAATAGCATAGGTCAAAGTTAAAGGACTGGACGCTCATGGTAAGGTTTGGAGAGCATAGCCATTTTAAGTTTATTCCCAAATGTAGTTATGACTCTGTTGTAAAAATCCTCTGAAATGCAAACAATTTCAATTCTACCCACGGTTTTTAATATTTGTTATGCCAGTGTTTAATAACATCTTCACTTTAACGGTTTCTTCGTACTAAAGGTTAAATCCATCCCGAAAAAACGTACGACAGTTAAGCCGGTATATATGTATATAATCATGTGTATAAATACTCACGAAAGATTTAATAGTAAAATAAAGGTTAAAAGTCAACAAATAACACATTGATATGCCTACATATCGTCAAAAATTTTCATTGTTCTACTGCTAAGACACTTATCTCTTTTAATCACAGAGGAGATTCATTGCAATAGTGCAACGGTAAACGAGTCGATGTTGATAAAAACTGGGAATTTAAAAAAACCTACGAACAATGCTAAAACTGTTGTCGCCCAACGATGCAAAATTCACAAATATTTTCCGTCTGTATCGCAGGCGGTTGGCGCTTTCCCGACAATATAAGGAGTCGTAAATCGTCTGTGCCGTTTTTAACGCGCGTTTTTACGGACTAATTGAAATAAAGTGTTCTCCCGGCGTCATTTGTCGCGGCACTAGGGGGCACTTCACGTTTTTTTTCCATACATTTATTGCACCAATGATTTCAAATCGTTTCTGTGAAATGAGACTTTGGTATCATTTGGACTTTTTTTGCTTTAGATGAATGTGACGCCAAGAGTAGTTATGCTGCATTCGATTGGAAAAAAAGTTCTTTTTGAGGTGGTCTATTACAAATGAAATGAAGTGTTAAAACAATAATGTTCGAAAAACGTAACATCACGCTTGTATTCTCAGAAGAGTTAGGCTTCGGATTACACTGTCACGTTTCACCAGTTACGTTTACACCCCTCTATGGATTATTTGATGAGCTTATTGCCTTGCCTTGCAGATCCATGGAAAGAGGTTGCTAGACGTGTTTAACCTAAAAAGGTCAAAATGGTAGTCACCACTCACCACAGACAAGCATAAAGCGTAAAACGGAAAAAATTTGAATGAAAACAATATTTTACGAAAATTACTTTACCAAAATCCGTTGCGACAACTATAAAGAAATTCATCTTCATTTCCCGCGAGACATTATTGAACCTTGACGTATTTATGAGCGGCCAGTCAAAACAAGAGTTATTACCTTATTTGTGGCAGTATAATGAAATATTTTTATCGCATTGTCGTTATTTTTTGTTGCAGTAAAAAGTCAGAACCGAATATATAACTGGAAAATGCTTTTTGTTATACATTTTTATTATTTCAAAAAATTAATAATGCAGATATGTTTGTTATTCTTCTGACTGATGGGGCAGTCTGAAGACTCTGAGACCATCATGCGTGTGTGAAGAAACTGATGAATATGGAAGAATCACGTCAGATAGGATTATAAGGATACAGATATTTAGGATTTGGTCCTTCTTGTCTACCCCGTAAAGTACCGAACGTGATGCAATGATAGTAATAAATATCAGTATTACTCCAAAAGTTAATACACACACTAGGAAATTTTGAACACGTACTGAAATTTTGGCTATTTTCTCAACAAAACGTTAAATCTGTATAATATTTGAAAGGGCCGAAATAGGTAGGTACCTATTTTATTTACAGAAATATCGTAGCACAAGGACAAAATATATAAATTATGTTTTTCCACCAACCGTTTTATGGATAACACATTAATTACGTAAAACCCGTGCGCAATAACTTGACAACTGCATGCTATGCATATTTATATAATCCTTTCCATGAGTAAATATAGTCCTATTTTTAAACAAAAAAAATTGTATTTTCGCTAACAATATTTTAGAGACTGTTTAAAAATATGATAGTAGGTAATTGCGTTGAGTACAATCACGCCGCTATGACGTCAGCACGCAGGTGTCAAGGTGCCGCACACGGGTTATAATTAATTAATGTATCTAGAATATGTATAGTCTTACTTTATTTGACGTCCACGTGCATACTGCAAGCCATAAAGGTTATGCAATTTATGTTGCGTTTAACATAATTATTGAAAGTGGAATATATTTGCAAATATGAATGATAATAATGTTTCTATACCAACGTTTATTATTATAAGACGATTAGCGTGTGTCGTTTATAGATTTGCTAATGAGTTTTCATTAGTCAGAGGCCAATAAACTCATTAATGACAGACTCAAAGTGAATCCAACGTAATTGAAGCGCGAAAAGTCCAAGTTTATGGCATATAAGAAGCTTGTTATTTTAAATAAGGACGAGCAATGGATTAGTCTTATTGGTAAGGCTGTAGAATATTCCTCGTGTTTAGATATTATACTTAGCCATGATCGATTAGGTACTGTTGGTTTAGATGGTATCGTTAGAATATCGTATCTGTTTTGTTGGTTGCGCTTGCTAGCGCGACTACCGATCGGGAAGTTCTGGGTTCAAATCCCGTGTACTAGTACTATTGGACTTTGCTAATTTAGAATTTCTAGTAGTGATTAGGAGTCTGGAACTGTGCCCGGTGTATGGGAATAGGCTCACCTTCTATTCCATTGGACGTAAACGTAATTGGTGAAACGTGGGAGTGTACTATACTCCTCTGCTTACC
>DWME01010080.1:0-10456 GCA_018244795.1 Parelbella ahira ahira
TGCGCGCCATGGATTTGAACCCAGGACCCCCGGAATGAGAGGCTGAATTCTTAACCACTAGGCTACCACTGCTAGTTCTGCACTGCACTTCATGATATTGCCAGTCAGTAATAATTAAGTACATACGTTTAAAACATGTGACATTAATAAAATCATTTAACTAAGGAAATACTTAAAAAAAAGTCTGGGAGAAAATAAGGAATATTGAATACATTCGCAGATAGGTACCGGTTTTATGTAGAATATGGGGACTACATTGTAATAGAATGACGTTATAGACAAAATAAAAATGTTTCCTCCTATTTGTATTGTGTAAGCATCACTCTGTAAAAGATGTTTAGGTAACAGTGTTACCAACAATGCACTAAAACCTAACTTAAATAAAAAATTTAAGTGTCAAGTACCCATTGACAATTGTTTTTTTTTTAATGTTTTCGGACGAATGAGCGATCCAGTACGGAACAACCTATCAGAATGACATATAGATTTACATAGGTATTTGCATTGACACAAGGTATTTGAGAGGTGTGTCTCCGCAGGAACTGTATATGCGGGCTCAATACTCAGCCAGATATGATTTGCTTTCGAGTACAAAGTTGCTATCGTATACAATATGTATAATTACATTGACCTTGTGTATTTATGTTAAGAAATGTATGAATTCAGTTTGAGTAATTACGAGCTGCCACTTTCATTCCTATTCTAGGTGAATCCTATTAATTTATGAACTTGTGTGTTCAAATATATGTACTTTTAAGTTTTGTTATAGGTATGACGGCTCTTAGTTTCTTTATTTCTTACAGGTTCGAATCGTGATCTAAAATAAGATCCGGCGGGAAACCCAGAGATCTAGTACTATTTTCTTACAATTATTTTTTAAAAATCGAAATAAAGAATAATGTTTTCTATACATGTCCATGTGCAAATAAATACAATTAAAGTATACACAAAATGAATATATTATCAAAAGGAATAAAGCGAATATGAAATTAAATCTTTTTATTAAGTCAAAACGTAGAAGAACGTGTATTAAGTGCCAAAACACATTTTTCTTAAAATACCGTTTACGTACACTTGTTCCATTCTCCTTACCACATCCAACAAACTACAGATGCAAAAAAATAGCATTGAATAACTAAAATACAAATATAGGTACATACTTTATAGGTACAAATATTTCTGTAAGTAAAAGTTGAAGAAATAGTAAATTAACTTATTATTAATGTTCAATCGATTCGGTTTCGGCCAGTCTCGGGCAAAAACCATGGTTTCGGCCAGTCTCTGTCAAAATTTATGATTTCGGCCAAGTTTTCACATGGCAGTAGCTAGCGCATCAGTCTTTAGTCTTTACATACTCTAAACTGAAACACACATCTACGAATAATGACAAGACTTTCAACTTACATCTAACTAAAAATTCAGCAACAACTAAGTATCTGTTCTTTATTCGTTGTTATATCGTTTATTGTTTATTATAATTGTTTTAATTCGCTTTTATGTTTCGACTCTGACTTTTATTTTACTAATGTTCCATCAATAATTTTTATCACTTATCACATTTTATTCGTCTATTATATTTCTTCCATTACAATTTATTTTAACTAATGTTAATTACAATTTCCAAAGTTTAATTACACAAGTAATAAAAAAATTGCCTAACTAGTCCAAAATAACACACATTTTTTTGATATTATTCGTCTTTAATATGAATCTCCCAATCGCTACGTATTTCAGGAGCATGGTAACACCGGTACGTTATCGTAGCCCAGTTTCCGCAGCTCCTGCGACACCATCGTGAGCCGTGACGTCACACTTCCGTACGATTCCGTTCTCAGTACTGCAAAGAATAACTGCTCAATAAACAAAATATACAGTTTACAGTGGCATCTAGGGAATTACATCGATAACATTAAATCGTAACCACGCAACCATGATCAGTTTTCATGAGATCTCTTGTTTGCGGAAAAGTTCTAATAGGTTGATTATTATGCTAATAACAATAATTAAGGCTGCAATTATTTATTTACTTTTTAACAAATAAAAAATGGGATAAAATTTATAGTGCTACTAAGTTATACTAATAATAATTACCCTCACTCCCATACGTTAGAATTATAAGGAAAATGAATATATAAATATATGAATGAAGATATTTGAATTATTGCTGGTTGAAGACAATATATCGCTGTAAATCTGAAGGAAAACATCGTAGAGAAACCTCTACGCTTTAGAAAATTTTCCATAATGTTCTCGAAGGCACGTGATGTCAGGGACAGATTATGGCTTCAATCCTTCTCGTTCGGAGATGTCCATCTCCACATCTCCAACAGTGAAATAATGCAAGGCTTGATGACCATGTATAAAGAAGGTTAGGACAACGTTTCTTCTCTAGGCTTTGGGTTTTTATATTTTTTAACTTTATGGATAATGGTTTAAACTAAAGCTTTAAGCACTTTGCACTTGGAAGAAGAAAATTCACCGTTAAAAATATCTTTATAGATATTTAGGAACAACACGTTTTTATACATAAATAAATATTTTCTTTCGTATACATATTTATATTGTTTTTAAATTTAACAAGTTGCAAAATGCACTAACGCCGCTCCTACCTATTGTAAAGATGTATGAAACTTCGCAAGTATAATATGAAATAGACATTAGTAGGTGTACATATACAATGTATAATGAGAGGGAGTAAGATAGGGAATTACTTTTTTTCGTCACGTAATTGCAAGATATTAAATATAGCCGAGATATTCGACAAAGACGTTTACAAAAAAGTATAAGTTGTCTATAACATTGAACTGAACATTAAAAATTATAATTGTATAACTTGACGGTTAACCGATCTTATTTATGAACCAATTGAGGTTTTAATTGCTATTGCGTGTAAAATCACAGTACAGATTAGCTTTTAAAATGTAACTATCTGTCATAAGTAAATAGTAACGAGGTCAATGTCTAGACCTTTCGTGAATCCCACGCCCACGATAAATAGGTTATCAGGTTACATTATGTATTTACTCCTTGTTAATTGTATTGAACCCGTTGTTTGCTGAGTGAATGAATTCGTCAAACTCATAAGAAAAAAAACGGGTATTCCGGAAAATTCACAATATACCACCAAAAATGGTTAAGATCTTTAATTCGATAGTAAATGTACCTGTCACTATCATGGAAAGTGCACTACTTCTTTATTTATACGGCACTTTATATTACCAATTAACCTACAATCCACAAAGACTAACTTTTTCTACAAATTAGGTACAGAACAAGGTTAAAAACGTAATCGTTGAAAACGGCATTAATTGAATGTCTTTTTTTTTACTTTATGCTATTCTATACTCATTCGTTCACTTTAGTACCAATATAATTCTTTCTCCATCCGCCTAATATACGGTTTGCTGTAAAGCTGCATAAAAATATAAATCGGTAATTTTACGGTTTTTTTTACGGTTATTAGTGTTTAAACCAACTAATCTAGCGTTACTAGGAACCAGTAATAATATATATAAGAATTATGATAAAGTAAATAAGATATAACGTACAGTAATTCTCCTTTCCGTGAGCGAGCATTTTTGGGTCAGCTAGTTCAGGATAGCGACCTGTGAGCCAGGCTAGCCATTCTCCTAAGACCGTAGCCGGTATTGGACGAAATAGCTGTGTAACTAGCCGATGCGTGCCCGATGTGGGTGGCAGAAGAAGTACAGCATAACCTCGCAAAGTGTCACCGCTGAAGAAGTTTTGGGCTCTCACCGTTATGATGAGTTGCGGCCCTACAACATTTTTATTTTATTTTGAAGATGAAACTTTAAAATACCTATTTTTTACGCGCAATTATTTCTACACCGTCATATGAGATTTCTTTTAGAGTGAGTAATAAGCACTGCTTCTCCTGTATTCATGATCAACCTTACAAATTTGAGGTCCGCAAAAATATGCAGTTAATAAACAAATACCATATATAGGAGTTCTTATATGACGTCACTAAATAGGAGTCTGTAGTGTTTGGAAGGTTTAATGGATTCGAAAAGGCTAGAATTTTAGACGTCGTATGTTAAGATTTATTCAATGGACGTAACTAATCTAACCCTCAGGGGTAACAATGGATATTATTATTGCCCGACCGAAATTAAGGTTACGGCTAGTTTCGGCCAAAAATCCTGGTTTCCGTCCATTCCGATTTCGGCCAAAAGTGACCGAAACTTTGATTTGACTGAAAATTTGGATAGGAGAAAGTTGCAGCACTCAAAAATATTCGTATTTATCTGATTTCTTGGACCTTAAGTTTTTATTCGTAATATTCATAACATGATGATCATTAATGTCATGAACCAACCTGTAAACTTAAAGCAAAAGGCTAAAGTAAGAAGTGGAAAAAATTCTAATAGGAACGTTGTTAAAAATGTTAACGCTGCTAAATTTTAAAAAAAGTCTGTACATATTTTTGTTTGTTTTTCGAAAACGATTAACTTTTTTTAATAATTGGCTCGATATTATTGGCTGATCACGGAATGGTGTGAGCTACCTAGCCATGGCTACATTCACTAGCCGCCTACGGGCAGCAGTGTAGGCGGCGTGAGAAGCCGTGCTCTGCGATCGCTAACCCGCATGCCCGGTGTAGGGATTACCGGCAAAAACCCCTCACGGGAGGCCTATCAATTTAGGTTTAGGGAATGATAATGGAGATAATGATTTTTGGTCCAAGAAATCAATTTATGTGGAACTATCCTGTAGGCTTTCTTTTATTTCAAATGTGCCCGGAGATATTTCATACAATGTTATTAGCTGCTACTCAATCACAGATGATAGTACAATGCACTGTCAAGTGATTACAATAATAGATAATATCATATTCCGTACGTATTTTTCCCGAAACGTCTATTCATTTTCATTAAACTATGTAACGTATATGTTACTGTATCCATGCATTACGAAAATTAATGTAAGCAATGTAATATGTAGTGAAGAAGTAATGTAATTATATTTTTAACTTACATCCAGACAAATTTGTGGTACTAAATGTCATTTCCACGGGAAAATTAAATACTACTCTCTCTGGGTCATTTCCCGAACATGCCATCTGACTCGTTCCTGTACTTAGCCCTGATATGGGATCCCAGTCCGGACCCCATACCACTTCATAGCAAATGTACAACTGCTCGTCAAAAACACCAGCAGGAAATGTTACGTAGTCTATTTGACCACTGAATGATACTAAAAACTTAGTTATTGTATCCTTCATTGAAATAGTTGAAAGTATTAATCTAATTTATGAGCTTCGGAAACACCAAAATTCATAATTTAATTTGACATATAATTTCATCAAAACAAACGTTGTTATGGTAACTGGAGTTGTCATTACAGAAAATGCTTATTTGCAAAACCGTAAAAGTAATTTAAGCCATTAGAAATAATTACTTTTAAAATTTTTCAATGCGAATAATGCATTTAGACATATAAATATGTGTGACAAATTGTTTTGAGTTTTTATGTAAATTAAAATATTTATGTTACCGATTTTTTTGAGACCAAAGACAAAAAAAAAACTAAAGCATGTTTCCGTTACACTGCTTTACCGACAGTTCATAATATTTTGATCGTACTGCCACAAGATGGCGTGGAGCATGCTTTCAAAATCGCAATCGGCCACCATTGTTGAACGTGATCCTTGTGCATAGTTTTATAAAAACGGCATTTTTCTATAAGTTATTGGTGATATTTAGAAAATTCCATGTAAAGGTACAGTGAATGAAGTACCTTAAATACTAAAAAAGTACTGTTTTGCATGTAAAGACCTTATTTTCAAACCTTAAATGTATTTAAAATGTCACGCGAAGTGAGCATCAGAATCGTGAACACCAAACCACATATCAAATAAATGTGGTTTTCTTGGAATTGAACGATACGCAGCCTGTGTATAAGTGTTGTTTTTAGTGAAGAACAGTGTTAAGATATGGTGAATAATTGTAAGGAGAACTTTTGCACATGAGAACGTTTCAGGAGATTCTGTACACGTCGTAAGGCAGTGCAGTTACGCGGGCGAAGGCTTGAAATTTGCCGGCATCATTATGGTGGACTGAAGGAGTGTTTGTGGAAGTATCGGAGCTAATTACTCTTTGTAAACAGTGTCGCGAAGAGTACGCGCACCATGTCAGGCGGCTCGCAACACAATCCCAATGGTCGACAGTCGCAGCTCGGTCCCGGTTGGAGCCCTCTGCAGGTGGTGCCTTTTATTCTTTTTTCATTTGCGCTTTATAACCTTCATTCAAAGTTGATAATTTATACAAAGTAGGCATTGAAAGTAAATGTTCTCTATGGCCAAAATAACAATATACACACATGTATCAAGTCGACGTGCGCTAACGAAATCGAAATCAAAATCGAGTCATCATTGAACTTTAATACTATAGCATTGGTTTTTTTTGTTTCAAAAACAATTGGAATGAATTCTCAATTTCAAATTGTGCTATTTTATCGTGCAACAATACTCTGAATAGCTAGTTTAGTTGTTGTATGTTAACAGTAGGATCAGCTGTTTGCATTTCATAATGTTTACAATTTCAGCATTGAAACAGGTTAAAGCATATGCTTATTCTGCTTTTACTCTCAATGTTGCCAGAGTTCCATTACCATAACAATAAAAATATTGTTTCAATTCACATTTTAATTCTTTACCTTTCTAAAAAAGTAAAAAACATATATTAAGCATAAGCATAAATTTATTCAGATAGCATAAATTTAATAAGCATAAATTTATTCAGAATAACAACTAAACATCACATTAATTAACATTTTTAAATATGATGAGTTGCTTTGGAATCCTAACTAAAGTACAATACAACCAGTATTGTAATCACACTTGTTAGACTTGAACATTATTATTGAGTCATTGTATAAATATCTCAGCCATATTTTAATGGAAATTAAGTAACAGGTTAACACAGTTTAAGGAACCATTTATAATTTTGTTTAAATACAGCTGTAAAAATGTTATCTTCACCTGCCTGTATTTTTCGCTCAATTTGAATCAAATAGAAACCTTAAATTCTTCTGTTGTTAATTTATCTTCCAGTGACCTTGGGTGGGGTCATGACCCTATTGTTTCTTTTTTCTGACTTAGACATTTGTAAGCCTTACATTTAAACATCAAATGAACTGTAATATCAATCATCATGAATACTATTGATCCTGGTAAAATAACAGTGAATTTTTACTAAAAGTTACACTGCAATGTCAAACAATGACCCCTTTTTGAGGTCTATTATGATAAGTTAAACACTCTGTCTGAAAAAAAAATGGTGCAGCATATTAATCTATGCTCTAAGCTTCCTTCAGTTATCAGTAGATTCACAAAAACCTGTAGATTTATATAGTTAAATTATTTGTTATCCATAACACCAAACACAGACCCCGTAACAATTTATAAAGCTAAACAATGCTTGGTGTGACCAGTTCCTGGATAGATAACTTATATTGACACATCACAAGCACTTCTGTGCTTTAAAAGATTTCTAAAGGCATCAGTCCTGGCTGTTTGAGCCCATAGTCATTTTAAAAACATATCAGAGGTGTTCTATCAACATTTGCAAGATAATTAACCAGTAGGTACACCAGTTTTTCATGAATCTGTCCTGGGACTGTGTGAGGTAGTATAGCACACAGCTCCTACAGGGGCAAGAGGGAGCCACACCCAGCACTAAGGCTTAAAAAGGATTATCATCATGTGTTAAAAATTTTATATCATGGACATCTCTATTACATGATCAAGTTATCTAGTCACCACTAGCACCTTGCTGTAATATGCGGAGAGCTTATCAAGAAGAACCTTAAATAGGTCTTAAAATATTTAATCTTTCAAAAAAAAAGTCATGTGAGTAAAACCAGTACATCATTATTTCATGTAGCAATAATTCTAGATCAATATATATATATTACATATTTATAGTTACATATTCTTACATTAATAAGTATGCAACAGCATACAAATTGGGCATTAAACTATACAACTATCAAGACCTATTTCCTCAGATACTATTAATGTTCCTTTAAAAACTAATTATTGAATTACTTTGCATTATTCACTGTTTGAGCATGCTGTATAGTAAGTCTGTTGCAAATTTTTAAGACACCATGTAGATCCATAAGATTGTACATAGTTTTCTAACTGTAACAACAAAGACAACCTAAATTAGACATTAGATATTAGGCATTGCATGTACACCTCTAACACATATTTCTGATGTTGCCATAACAAAAATAATAAATGCTATTTTGTTGTGCAACAAGTCTTTAGCAAGGTTGTGTGATTTATGTTGCATCTATTTAAAGTTTGTTTTTGTTTCAAGAGAGCATCATAAAGAGTGATTTATGATGTAATACATGTCTGATTCGTTATTCCTAACTATTTGTAACACAGTTTCCCTTTCAAGGAATTGTATTTTCATTTTTTCTTACATGTTATACTGTCATTCTCTATTTTATCCCTTGACTGCAAATTCTGAAATTTTATAAGTGCTTACATATTAAAATGAACCTACTGTCCAAATTTTACATGTCTAAATGAAACGGTTTAGACTTTCTATATGTAAAAAGGTAAGTCTGAATATTTCTTCTTACAAATATCAGTAATAGATGTAATCTGACTGTCTTATTTCAGGAGTGCCAATGTTTTATGATAATATGATAATGGACAAGTGATTCATAAAATTTTCATACACAACCCAACAATGTATCTAAGGCAGTACCAATGTGTCATTTAAAAATAAAAGGTAGATCCCCACTCTTCAATGATCATGCACGGCAGAAATATTAGTGATCACTTAAAAATTTATCGAGTATTGATCCAAGCGTGTCTCAAATTAGCCCGCGAACTACAGATTTACCTATGTTTGACACGTAGGAGGTTTATAACGTCGCTTATTGAATTGTTATATCGCAATTGTGTCTCAAGTTATTTAAACATCAATTTTTTGGTTAGCACAGAGAATGGTATATACTTTTATTGGTATATAACTAGTCTTTTCTCTCGTTTTTTTATTGTACACCCGCTCGCTCCTCACGCATAAAACAATAAAACGATTTTATAGGATTTTTGTATCAAGCGAGTTTTTAATAGAATCAGGATGTACGCTAATTTTGAGGGCAGGAGAATCTGTAATATCCATGGTGAAGATAACGAAGTTTACAGGCAGCAGCTAATAAAATTGCAAGAAGAATAAAATTTGCGTCTAACATCTATTTTGTGTAAACGATGCATTGTATATTGGAACTGAAAGTAGTTTTTGAGATTTTTTCTTTTCTGTTTGTTTGTTAACTCGTCACTTAAAAACCAATCAACCAGAAATTGATCAGGTAATCTACAAAAAGAGCTGCATATATGTATATGTATCTCTGTTTAGTTGTACAATTGGTGAAGTGGGCGTGACGTCATGGTGGCAACACGGTCCGTTCGTCCTTAAATAAAATTCACATATAATTTTGCGAATAATTTAAAAGACGGACGGTTGTAGGATGCTTCATTTTTTTGTGTAAATTTTGTTGCATTGGGTTATTACTCGTCACAGTTATAAGACTCGAGAAAGTTTTTTTTTTCCTGAGGCTCGCCATAAATATAATTAGAATCAATAAACAACTATACTTTAAGTATATATAGTACATATACATATGTATATTAGTATATAGGTTCGTAGTTGTGACGAATTAAGATCCATATACACGAGCCGTCAATAAAACGTTGGGTTACTCTCGTTACGACGCCAGCACAGAGCCACGAGCGGTTCTTGGGAAGGCCGCAGTGACTTTAGAAAAGCATTAGGAAGCTATGCACTAAATACCGATTGCCACACGCTGAGCCAATGTAACACTTTAACAGCTGACTACCGACAGCACTTTCACACCTCCGGCGATGACGAACGAATAGATATACAACAATCTTTATATTTCTGTGGCACCTTATTTTTGGTGATACGTTTTTCGTGAGAAAGTATGTGAAACTACGTCACCAGTAAAGATATACGTATATAAAGGTCGGCTTACATGTAACACGTTGCTCGGGCTGTTGTCATTGCTTGACACATCACAGTGCAGCTTGCGCTCGTAAATTCTGCGCAATATAAACAAACAATACTGACACTGCTGCGGTGATTTGTGTTGAGTGTATCTCGTACACTAATGGTTTTGTGGTTAGTGACGCACTACTCGGCTTGAGGTTGTGGATTCGATTCCCATCTAGAACGAACCGTTGCATGATGAACACGGGTGTTTGTTTTGCTCTGAAATTACCTATGTAAGTAATTTGCGACTGTCTCGTTGGTCGAGTAGTTGCAAGCGCGACTGCCGATCAAGAGGTCTTGGGTTAAAATCCCGGGTTGGGTACTCTTGAATTATTCTAATTTAGAATTTCTAGTAGTGATTCGCAGTCTCAATTTGTGCCATACACCGGGCACAAATTGAG
>DWME01010081.1:0-10455 GCA_018244795.1 Parelbella ahira ahira
AAATTTGCATTAAATAATGAAGCATCGTTGCATCAGTCATACTGTTTCGTCCACACCCTCAGTCAAATTACCCATAACATGTGCCCGGGTCTTATCGTAGCTTATCTTGTTTCAGTTTTAATATCGTCTTGTAATGCTTTGAGTGTTCCTTTTTTATGCTTCTGGTCTTCTAATTTCTGAAAAAAAAAAATGCATTCATCAATCCTTTTGTCTATACGGATATTTGACCTGGATGATCAAAGAGGACCCCAGGAAAATTGTAGAAGCATTCGAAATGTGGGCATATACGAGTAGACGCATACTTCGTATTGGATGGCCCCGGAAATGAAAAGCTACGGGTAAACCAAATACATGAACTTTTGCACACCGTAAAACAAAGAAAAGTTGCCTTCTTAGGACATATTAGGAGTTGTTGCAACTAATTATGTTGGGAAAAGTCGCTGACAAACAACGGTTGCTCGGAGATAGAAATCCTGATTACAAAACATTAGAGAGTGGACAGGGATAGCGGGAGCTGCCGAACTATTTCAACTAACGCAAGACCGCAGGAAGTTTGCGGGATTGACAGTCAGACATCGCTAGTCGAACAGGCACTTTAAGAAGAAGAAGAAGAATTCTTTTCTCATTCCACTACTGTCGTTCAACTCTTGGGCACGGCTCTCTGTTATAATGAGTAGGGTTAAGGCCGTAGCGTATCACGCTGGCTAAATGCAATATGGCAAACGCACTACAATAATCCTTACTGAGTTTTTGACGTATATTTCTAAGGATAGTTACATATATTAGTGTTTGAGTCGTGATGTTTCGTATTTTCTTCGATCGATACAATGATCTACTTCGCGAACAGGATGGACATAACTGCACGCGTGCGACCTTGCAATGAATGGTAATGAGCTTAGACTGCAAGATGGCCATCAATCCTCATGTTCCTGTTCGAACCGTGTCCTGCTTGTGTTTCCTGACATATTCGAAATGAACGTCATTGTACTCATAAAAGTACAACGTCCCTCTGCATTATTACACTTAGCGATGTTATTATGAATTCAAGTGTATGCACATTGATATTAATCTGTGCTTTTATAGAATAAATAAAAAGTGAGTGGATGAAGGTGTTGCGTAAAATTTCTTATTTTTTTATTTTCTTATATATATTTGTAACTGCTGTGGCCTTCCACACAACTTCTCCTTTCAAACTTTCTTAAACCACGACCAAAAATAAAGACAACCAGTGGATCAACGTATCATGTACAAGGGCTACGTAGCTACAGGAAAATAAATGAAGATGATATGGGCAAATAACTCTAGAATCATGAAAAGAAACAGACAAACTCAATTATGATGATGTAATGGATAAAAGCGCGTAGGAAAGTTAGTAAGGAAGCAAATAAACTTATCAAGTTTCGGTAGTTCAAAGTTAAAACTAATATCTAGTTGCAATTCCAATCTTAATGCCTAATCTCCATTATTTTAATCAACCAATACTTGTGATTAAAATTTTGTAATAGTAATTTAGTATCAATACTATTCACGAAAAAAAAATTATTTAAATGTTATTTCCTACACTTACTTTGACATAAATGGGCTTGGATTCCTCTTTGGCACTATGTTCGTCGGCTCTGCTCGCGTTGCTAGTGGATAGTAACATTAGTACAGGGAAATCCTTTGCAGTGTCCGAGAGCCTGGCCCTCGGCGCTGTGGGGGCCAACACGGGCGCCACGAGCACCACGCGCTGCTCTCGTATGTCGTCCCCGGCCAGCACGACGTATGCACATAACACAATGCTTAATAACAATCTCATGGTGGCTTTGAACGTTACTAACGGAAATGCGTCGGTGGCTACATTTATACGTTTGCTAAATGCTAATAGCATCACGATTTACTTCTTAGCGATCGGTTCTCAGTTTTGGAGCCTTTGTTTTTATATGACGTAATTTTGACTGTGCATCGGCGGCCTCGCTTGCGCCTCGCGTGTGAACAATCCGAGCGGGACAAGTTCGGCCAGTTCGTAGGCTTCAAAGGTAAAAGCTGGTTTGAGTTTGTAAAACTTTTTGCGCTTTAATCGAATACTCGTCGGGGGCAGGATCCACAGGTTTTCCCCGGGATGCAGCTATTTTTGTAACACTTCGGTATTCCACAACTTATAACTCTATGATAATACATATGAACATACATACTATATACATACATTAGTATATGTACGTAGGTTTATTTTCATGAACCGAATGCAGAACGTTTTTATACAAAGCGAATAACAATATTTTTCAATTTAGGCTCAAATTGAATTATAAATAATTTTAGCGACACGTTGAGAAAAATGTCGGAAAAATCGGGAATTTGCTCGGCTCGATACCACGAGCACTACGCGCAGGTCACGGGACCGCGCGACTCGTCGTCAATACATATTACTTTAATACAGTGTGTTTTGTGTAATGATGCTGTCGGCCGCGTATGTATGAGTTGAAAACCAGCGCTTCCGTGTTCAGGTATGTGTACCTAAGTAGTGTAGAGTGCGACCTCGCAGGTGGCCGAACGGCGACCTGGCTACGAGCAATATTTACCTACCCGGCTCAAACTGTCAATAACATCCGTTATAATAAATAAAACTGACGATGATACAATCAGCGAAGTTTGTAGAGTTTAACGGATTTTCCTCATGACTGTCGGTATCATATTTTATAATATTAAAAAATTTAATTTGCTGAGTAACGGTAACTCATCAATATCGGTAAGTATAGTTTTACATATCTAACAACAAGTTTTTATCATAATGGTATATTAATTGTTGAAGTGCAGAGGCGGGCTGACCAATGCCGGAGGACCTTAGATGACGTCGATATGATGTACAGGGCGGCGGACAGACCTGTTTTCTGCTAGTGTAAAATGAACATACGATATTTTTGTGATTCTGTGTTGTGGTGTATACTTTCAAATCGTTTTATTACTACGTTGCAAGAGTTAATGGAAATGTTAAATGTGACATAAAGCACAAAATATTACTAATTTCCTTCATATGGAACAGGTACAATTTTGGATTTGTAAAATAAAAGACACTCTATGTACAAATATATAATGTAAGTATATGCATATACGGAAACTACATTTGGATATTAAATTAAAAACAGACATCACGCCTGTAGGCAGAGAACTGTAGTACCTACACTCCAAAGTTTCACCAGTAAACACTTACGTCCCATGGAATAGGTGGTGATGCTATTGCCATACATTGGGCACAAATCCGGGGTCCGAGTCACTACTAGCATTTCTACGTAATATCACGCCTGTAATCCCCGAAGGGGTAAGCAGAGGAGTGTAGTACACTCCCACGTTTCACCAGTTACGTTTAAGTCCCAAGGAATAGGTGGTGAGCCTATAGCCCTACACCGGGCACAATTCCAGACCCCGAGTCACTACTAGAATTTCTAAATTAGCAAAATCTAATAGTATCCAACCCGAGATTTGAACCCAGGATCTTGCGATCGTTAGGTTCCCTTTCAACCACTCGACCGGTAAGGCAGTCAGAAATACTAATTAATATGTTAAGTTTTACAGCGGATTGACTTTCGTCCGAAATAAAATCTTTACGCTGTAGCCTCGGCTAAAGAACGTTTCGTTAACAAAATGGCCCTCAAACCTTTTATTATTTATTGCAGACGTATCAATAACTAGATCAGGTTTATCGTGACAGATAAAGGCTATTTTGCTTTAATACACTGCGAAAAGAATCTGTTCCCGAATTTGTTCCCGAAGTGTGCAAACAAATGTTTGTCTGTGTCTGCGGGAATTCACAGTAATAAATGACAAGTACGAGTTCTCTGATATGACGTTCTTTTGTAACATTCTTGGAGTTTATAGAAAAGAGAAGACGTTTCTGAAGAATGTGCGGCTTATATACCGATATCCCCACTATCTGGGGCTTCTTTTGATGCGGTATTTTTAGTCGTTCCCATGTAATGCGCGGTGCCGTTATAAGCAGGTAATCTCTCTGGAAGCTACATTTTGAAGGTTATGTTTTTATGTTTACATAAGTACATCGCAGACGCAGGCCGCGGTGGCACTGAACGGCGCGAATTCCCGCCAAAACACTTTTAGCTTGAAACTA
The DNA here is from genome assembly GCA_018244795.1 of Parelbella ahira ahira. NCBI lineage: Eukaryota > Metazoa > Arthropoda > Insecta > Lepidoptera > Hesperiidae > Parelbella > Parelbella ahira. Next base: position 4,100 of record DWME01010081.1, read on the forward strand.
AACTTTTGCTCGTAGAATTTACCTAGGCACCTAGCTATGAATAGAGAGGTCGCTTCGAAGGTGAGAGCGGTAGACGTCAGTGGATGAAGTGAGATAGCGTGCGGGAATGCACACTCCCTGCAAGTGCCATTAGTATATCTCGTTTTATTGACGTAGCGAGTTGGAGTGGCCGGGCCGGTTTGTCCGCGGGGAATCCTGAGTGGCTTTAATTATAAGTAGATATGTATATACGCATATAGCATTAACTACGCCACATAGCCAGTTACATCGTTTTGGAGCGTAATCATATGCATTTAATAATAACTACTTACGTAGATATACTTCTGATATGTAATAATATACGTGTCCACAGCTAAAACACAATGAACTTGATTCTAGCTGTTCCGGGGCACGTCAGCTACACGTCGCACAGAACGTAGCTATAATTAATCTACACGTTCGACCAGACACATTACACTAATTGTACAATATTTAAAAAGTACTCTTAATTTAATAAACAATTTTCTATATAATCATACAGTAGGTACCTATTAATAATATGGCTGTACATTAACCGGTACTAAGTTGGGTAGGTTGTTTACGACTAAGTTGAGTTGAGCAATAAATATCTGCTGATAGACATTTGGAGAGTGCCGTATATTGTTCCACCTGAAACAGAAATGATAATTTGAAAATTTACGAAAAATTAAGAAACACACTACATCGTACTGAACGATTTGGCCCGGCTGGATAGGCACCGCCACTGCGTGTGGTTTCAAGTGAAGATGCCAAAACAAGAGTCGTTCCAGCTTCGTCCTTAAAGGTAACGTATCTGCGAATAATCCCAGATCCCTGGCTGCAGTCTACTTTGAAACTGGTTTCTATCTCTGACCTAATGACATTTGCTTCATTATGTACGTAACAAATCTGTGTATGCGTCGACAAGAGTTACGTTACGGCAGGTGTAATACTTTTACTTTCGAAATAATTAACATTGGCCAGATGGATACGGTTACAATTAAATATACATATACATATATTATAATGCTCACTTTGTTACTTCAGGTGTAAATAGTTGCGGTCGTAGTCCATTTCCCGCGACCTGCGATACGAGATTCCAGATGGGGGTCGGATCTATTTTTTGATAGGAGCTGCACACACATGGGGGTAAGTCTTCGCTCGTCCGGTCGTCTAATTCATTTGACAGCATCTTATTCGGTTTTTCGGGTTTTAAGTTTGGAGTGCCCACATCTGGCAATAACGATTCAGGGTTGATATTGGAAACTTGAGAGGGTTCTATGAGGCTGCCAGTGGACGGCGCGGCGTCCAGAACATTGTTGCTCATAATTGCTACCGTTGTCGGCTTTGTCTCTGATGCCGGTGGGACGTCTATAACTGCTGTGGGTTCCAGTGAATCGGGTTCGGTAATTTGTGTTGTCATCTTGGGAAGTTCAGGTATATTGTAAAAACTAGGATTTGCTGCATCCGTTTGAGGTATTTTCGACGCGCTCATTACTGGGGTCGGCTTCATTAATAAATTCACATTCGATTCTACAACTGCCGGTCTTGTCGTTAACTGGTTACTTACTGGTATGTTACCTATCAGTGGAAGTGCAATATCTGTCGTTTGGAAGCCCGCGAGCACCGGCGTCGGTTCCACTAAACCATTCGCGCTCGGCTCCATCTCGAACATGGTTGTCAAAAACTTGGCGTCCATATTCTCATTAAATTTCAGGGGGTTCGACGGGTCGGTCGAAAGAATCTCGAAAGGAAACTGGGCGACCGGCGTGGGCCGCACTACCTCGAAGCCTGTAGTTCCACCGTCCCCACGCGACACGAGCCACAACAACAACCACAGCGCGTCGCGGCCTATCATCACGCGCGATTTCTAACAAACAGATTGATATTTAACAAATAATATGAAAGCCACAGGCGGCGCGCCGCTCGCCGCGCTGCTGTGCTCGACTTGAAGTGTCCGAGTAACTGGCCACCACTGGGGGATACGAGAATAAAGTTCCATTCATCCGTCTACATGCGGGTGCAATTTAAAAATAACTCAAAAAACCAGCTAATGCGCGTGAAGTTGATCAAATCATGAGAACGTACTTTTTACACTGAGCGTGTAAGGCCGGCGCACCGCTTGACCGAGGTGGTGTCGAAAAAGCCAATGTGGGGACATACCTAATGATTCACGAATATTATATACAAGGTAAACGTTACCGCCGCCGGCTTCGCCGAGCGAACGCACTATTAAACTTGTTTGTAGAAGACACAATGTGGTCAAACGACTCTATGTGGAGATGAGAAAACCTTCGATGAACCATGAAGAAGCTATTTATATGGTGTTAAGGTTATTTTATTTATTCGATTATTAATTGATACAGACAGATTTAAATACAAATGTAAAGTTAGTCAGGAATCTGTACAGTATTATTAGGGATTGCAACAGTGATATACACGTGGTTATAAATGACCAGTAGATAATTGGGTCCAAAAAAATTCGTGGGAACGTGGTGCAAAGCGCGCATCAAACCGTTCGTGTAATGTTTTGTAGCCAACTTGCGAAATGATGGTGTAGATTAGCAAAACAATATTGAATATGTAGGCATATGTTTATTGAGTCGCGCCTTAAGGTACAATTGGTTCAATGACTTGGATGCAACTCAATAAAGATACTTGATTGCCTTGTTGGTTGAGTGGTTGTCAACGCCTATTGAAGTACACATGCTGGGTTCGATCCAGGGTCGGGTATTAATAAGTATTTCTAGCTTGTAATTTCTAGTAGTGACTCGGAGTTTAGTATGTGCCCGTGTGTATGGCAATAGGCTCAGCAGTTATTCCATGCGACGTTAACGTAACTGGTGAAACGTGGGAGTGTACTACACACTCCTCTGCCTACCCCTTCGGGGATTACAGGCGCGATATTAGGTTTTTTTTAAATATTTCTTCTGTAGATACTATCGCATGTCGCTGCACATCACTGTAGGTGGGATTTACCACAAGTTATTATTATATGATCACACGTGGTCCCTTACGGGGTAAGCAGGGAGCACCGTTTGCCAATTATCGTTATCCTTACCAAACTGACGAGTTTCACGTTCGGATCTATTTGTGATCGAAACATTACGATATGCTGCACTGCCGATGGTTATACATTACCATTTTACAGTTATGAATACTCAATATATTTATATTTCTTTATACTTAATCAGTTGATGCAATAACGACATAAAGTGTTACATATTTAATTTTCATGTTTATGATAAATATTGTAATAATAGACTACGTAACCGCACGCTTGTAATCTGTGAAGAGGTGGGTAGAGGAGTTAGGATACTCCCACGTTTCAAATGTCACTTTCCATCCCATCATATTCGCATAATGGGTTGTTCGCCAATTGCAATACACCGCGCACAGGTACAGACTCCGGGTTAATACCCCGCTTGGTGATGGAACCATCATAATTATGTTATGACAGTATATTGTAGGTACCTACTGTTACCTTGGAAAACGTGAGTTGATGCGCAGTTTGTGCTAATAAAATACGTCTTGCAACATTTTATCAACATTGCTAAAATTACATACATTATAATTAATTATATTTCAAGGCTTTCAAATATTCGACAAAAATTTGTGACATTAATTATTAAAATATTTAGCATTGACGTGTCATTTTTTAACATTTCAGTTTGATGATCCAATCCAACGAAAATGTTAAAATATGCCATGTGTCCACACAACGTGGTCACTTGTAACTCTACGGGGCCCTGTAATTTCCTTGTAAAATTTGTCATAACATCAGGCGCGTTAAAAAGTAGGTCTTGTAATAATATCTACAATACAAATATTTTAATTAATTTTATACGTAAACGTAACTGGTTAAATGTGGGAGTGTACTACACTTCTCTGCCTACCTCTTCGGGGATTACAGGCGTGATGTTATGTTTGTTTTTTATTTTAATTAAAAGATGTCACCGGCTTCTTAAGAATGTGTACGATTTGCAATGTTTCCTCGGGACTTAGATAAAAATCTTGACTTATCAAAAACTGGCATACCTGCATTGCGTATTTCCCGCCATTTTGAATAGTTCAAAATAGTTTTCGGTTTCTTTTGTAGCTTTTTTCTATTAATATCATCAATTTGAATACCTGCTTACAAATTTCATATATTCGTTATCTTAAAATTAAGTACCGACATTTATGTATTAAAAATTAAGTTAAATTTTATTACTATTGATTTAAGCCCGGAAATTACTTTGGAAGATTATAAACAAATAAAGCATCTAAAGTATTGTATTCTCCTGTTTCAAATGTCCTAGTGCTCACTCTGTTGTGCAATTTATTAAAGAAATGAAATAAAATAGGATAAAACATCGGACCGGTACGAGTACTTCCCTCAGAAAAAAGATCTGAGTGATCTCACGACCGACTTTGAAGTTTTTTGTGAAACCTTTGTAAAAATAGTTGTTTATATAGAGTTGTTTATATTAAGCTCAGTCGGCTCATTGGTTCAACATATGTACATATTTTTGTGGTGTCTATCAAACAACTATTTGGCGTAGCAGCAACAAAGAAGCAGCGTCGGCAGTGACGCTGCGTGGTCATGAAAAATTCAAGGCACGTGCTGTCGAAACTCAGCGATGAGCGGCGCGCTGCTCGCGGTACCAGCTTACTGGACATTTATAAGCTGGACGTGCGACTGGGAAGTTTCGTGACTCATGGGCCAGTCCGCGGCGCGCCCGCGAGCCCTGCGCCTCCTCGGGCAGGAACAAAGACTCCCTCGTACACAAGTCACACACGATACCACGTATGAGCATATGTAGATCGGGTACTTGATTACACAAACTTGTAAGTCTGTGACTAATGACTAATGCAACTGTAGTAGCGCGATATCTGTCGAAGCCACTTATTAATATTTAATCTGATAATAAAAACTCTACCGCATAATCTCCGCCTTGGTGTGTAACGGAAACCTACGTGTAACCTCGGCCGGCCTCCGATTTGATAGATAACAACGTACGATAGATCACGACGAATTTACGGTTTGGGAAAAATTTAATACTAGCTTTACTTATTTTTATTAATTATATAGATATTTTTTACTCGAAAGAATATCTCTCCAACTATGCACTTAAAATTTCAACCTTTAGCTGCAAGTGCGGAGTACCATACCTAGTTCGTTTACTTTTCAAAATTATACTGCAACCAGCAGTTCGCATAAGCCACGTGCCAAATGTCGTCGATATAGTGTTGATAGTCCGAGATATAATATAACATGCTGTCCGTGTCATTAGTCTGCATTTTCGACTTCTTTTTATAACTGTCTACGTTTTTCCTCGACTCTTCCACCATCACAACAAAAGAAACAAATAACGCCTAGCTATTGTTCGAAATGTCAATTACGGTTTTTAATCCGTACAAAATAACCGTTCATACATATGTAATTCTTTTTCATTTTAAAATTTTTCATGTTTATATTTCGTTAAATGGCTTATAACCTAATTATTTACTATTATAATTATTTACAAAGCTATTAAAAACATAAATATATATAATTTTTTGATGGCATTTGTTTGTTATGATGTTATTGACGCAAAGTTGTGTTCAAATACGCACAGTGAATAAATATGCCTCATACTTTAACCCTTCGACACGATTGTGTTAAATGCCCCTTTTAGACTTTACCAGCGAATCCTGGCGCGGCTGCTCCATGTAGGGAAATACACCACCAGCAAACAATACAGTTGTAAGAGAACAATTTGTTACGTTGACGTTATATACGAGTAGTTACAATCGAAAAAGTAGATAAATGCCTATTGTGTTTTATACCTTATTATATGTAAAACAATATTGTAGTACGTTATTCTGCACAACAGGACTGTTACTATGAAATAATAAAAACATGATAAATCTGAAAATTAAATAATAAGTGATTCATTTAATTTCTTAGGTTCGTGTAATATAGTCCGTAATAACAAAATACACGATCATGTCGCAGTGTGCGATTACCTTTAAACTCCCATTAGCATTGTGTTTTTAATAGGCTCTTGTGAATCTTGTAATTGTTCTTAGAACTTAATGTGAACCATAAAATCAATGGGATGTTAAGAATTTATACGGTTTTTTTCTAAATTCCAGTTACTGATTCTATTTTATACATACACTTATAAGTGTACGTATAAAAGTGTAAGCGCACTATATTTTGCAATGAATAAACATAACCACGCCGGTATTCTCGTAGGGGTAGACAGAGAAGACGTTTCACCACGTCTCAGTATGGATTAGGTAGTGAGCCTATGGCCATATATCAGGCACACATGCAAACTCCGACCCATAACTTAGCGTTAGTAAATTCCAATAGTACCCTACCCGGAAAT
>DWME01010082.1:0-10455 GCA_018244795.1 Parelbella ahira ahira
TTGTCCAACGCGACAGTGCTTATATTCAATCTCAAACAGAACATTACATTTACATTTATTTACTATTAACAATACCGATGGAATGTCTCGTATCTAAGTATAAAAGTATACAGCCTTCGGATTAGAAGAAAGATATGTAAACAGATAGTCTAGACCTAAGACCTTCGAAATTATTTGCAACTCACCACTGTCACGAAGGATACGTCCATCAAATCTCGTCGAATACCCAAGTAATAATGGTAAAAGAACACGTGAAACAGATACACGCAGTAGGACAGCTTGCTGGAGATCACCCAGCCGTGCCACACGAACAGCAGGCGCGCCACGTCTGCAATTATGTTGTAAGGGAATACGAGCGGCTGCGTGATGGGCCGACGTGCGCGTCCTTGTACACTACTTCAACAATGAGTCACTAGTTCAGCAATACTAAATTACATTATATTAAAAAAAAAGAAACATCACGCCTGTAATCCCCGAAGGGGTAGGCAGAGGAGTTGTGTAGGCGGAACCGGGTTTCATTCATCATCAATGAAAACCGGGTACTGCTCAGTAATTGAGTTCCTTGTAAATGAAATAAAAATGTTGAAAGCAATTTAGGAAATAAAATATAAAATCAAACATATAAAATCAAATGGATGTAAATGTATGTAACGTACATTTTATGACTAATAACGGTATAATTGAAGTACAAGATGAAACTAACCGAAACATTTGGTTATCAAATAGAAAATTCCACTGGACAGAACCAGCCCCAACACCGCACGGTGGGTCGCCGCGTACACCATGCAGACGAGAAGCGACTCGCACTTTGCTGGGGTGTAGAACATCCGGCCCGAGTATATGACACACATGACTAACGGGATCGTCGACCAGGAGAGCAGCCTTAACACCTAGAAAATATATTTTGTAAATATTAATAATTTGACATTTATATATTTGACACTTGGTGTTCTCTAGCTATTTCATGAGGGACCTAGCGTGACGACGTAATAAAAAATAATTAAAAGGACTTAACAGAAACTTAAAAATAAAATTTGGCTGAAGTAGGTAAATGCTAATCAGTTGTCAAAGCGTGACCTGACATGACTGCAGTGTATCTGTAAGTATATCTGATGTAAACAAATGTAAGCAATTTGCAATCAGACATTCGAATAAGAAAATAAAATTACTAACACCCAGTTTCTTCGTAAGAATTATAACGAAAGTTAAAATTCCTTCGGTTGATTCAAAAAAAGTAGAGTTTTATACATTCCGTTTCCTCCCCTCCACGAGATGACACGGTAAAAAGTTTCGGCCATTTCCTGTGGACAATCCTGCTCTCATTGGTTTTTTTGTAGTCAATGCGCGCTAAGCACAGTTGTATGGAACCGATTGTCTCATTCGCTTTAAGCTAGGGCTCTCACCTTATTTTCAGAAAAGTCTATTCCTTTTTTTTGCAGGCGGTGTCCGATATAGCCGGAAGCCATTCCGATAACGAAGCAAGGTAAGTTGGTGTAGCCTCGGATGTGGACATAGTAGAATGTTTCACCTAAGAGCGAGCGTAATGACCTGAAGACAAGATAAATGTTTCTGTAATATAGGAATTAAATAAATCAAAACAGGGGTTGTCGAAGAGCTTTGTTCCGATTTGTAACCTCAAGTCGAATTAAAATGTTTAATTGGAGATTATAAAAGAAACGTCTACCATAGAGGGCAGGTTATACAACAGAGGAAATAAATAAAGTAAGAAGAACAGGTAGATATTCACTAACTCTGGCGTCAACATGGCGAGGGGCTCGTTGCCATGTAACCAGACATGGGCCGCTGGCGCCAGCATCCCCACCAAGAGGAGCAGCGAGAACATCAGCACTCGCCTGCCCTTCATCGTCGCCACGTGTATGAGCACGCTGAGCACAAACATCTGCATGTCGGCTGCTATGTGCCTGAATTATACATGAATGAATAATAAAATGTAAAATAAAAACGAATTCCAGCTCTATCTGATATGAAATCATCATTATTTCTATATCTTCGCTTATACTTTAGTCCCTCATCGTTAATTTTAATTAAGAATTTTCTTCTTATCGTTACTCACCAAGCAGGAAAAACACAGTATTTATTATCCGGGAAGAAATTGTTAACATAGAGCAGGTGCGTCCACCAGTACTTCCGGCAGTGCGCAGTGGCGCCGTGGGTGACGGCCAGGTTCCACAGCGGGCCGGAGCCGAGGTGTCGCAGCCAGCTCGCGAAAAATATCACCACCACCGCACACACCGGAGTCAACCTGCGGTACAGGCAGAATTTTTAAAATCCTATAAAAGTTGGCACAAGGCCAAACTGCTATTCTGAATGGCGCGATACGACAACAGTCGAAGCATGTATCATGTAGATACATAAGATCTCGTACATACATGGTTCTGGAATTTGATACTCGTACTTTGTTTTTTAACGTTACATTTAAGATGGATTAGTACACTTATTATAACCACGTATGTATGTATGTACCTATATGTTGCCGGCCGGTCGGGGTGAAGTGCTTGTATTAATGTATAATAAATAATTATTCGTTGGTCAAGTGTAAATGTCTACACATTGGAGCCCGTGATATTGTGTCTCTTCGTTATGTTTATAATTATAAACAAAGTAACAGTGATGTAATCAGTGTGTTAATTTTACCGGATTGCCACAAGAGATTGAAGCCGGGAGGCTCAATCTCTTGTCGTCAAAAACACGTCCTCTTGATCGACATAAAAAATTAAAACATCTTAGAGCATTAGTACATTACAAACAAAAAAAAAAAATTATATCCTTTCACCTCCACCATCTCATCACTATGATCTTGGGTAATGTTGACCATCCAATTTCCCGGGTTTCTCCTTGATGCATCAAGATATATGCCAATATAAAACCAGACAAGAAGAAGAAGATTTGTACGATCATTAATCCGTTGAATAGCAGATAGGCAGCTGGACTGTCGTATGTCTGGAAATATGAGTATAATATGAATAAAGTACCATTTATTTAACTAACTTTTTGCTTTGTGATGTTAGAAAAAGTTTAGATTGATGCAATGAATGTCGGAGCATGTGTGGGTCACTTATTGACAACTTGCGTTTCGGCGACGATGTTAGTTGACTCTACACCATCGGAGTTATCAGCAGTCGTTATAATTATGAAAGATGATCACGTGAAGAAAGATTAAATTTGAATAAGATTAAAATCATGGTAATTGTAAGAGTACGTGCAGCGTGAATAAAGCACGGGGTAAGCAACTCGGCATATTTCGCGTTAACGAACTCGTATAGCCATATACCTATTACCTACTTCTTGCTTTCTCTAATACTGCTGTCAGGAAATTGAGGGAGAGGGAAAAAAGAAGACAAAAGTGAAGATGATGTATTGTGAGAAAGTGAACTCCAATGATTCGAATGGGTACAAAGAATGGCAGTTGAACGATTGACATAACAAATAAAAAATAAGAAAGTTGATGGATGAAGGTGCCGAGAGAGGGACATATGTCCCTCTTGACCAATTGTGTCAGATACATTAGGTTGAGAGGAGAGTCAAAATCTCCGGAACCGTGACTAAAAGAGAACGAAGAACGTAGAAAAAGGACGTCAGGTCTTTAAGATTAGAGATATTTGGCACTTAATGCGCTTTGTCTACCCATTCGGAACCTGGCATGATGATATTAATAAAGTAATGAATAATTATGAATACCATAACTATTAAGAAAAGTAGAAATTAAATAAATCAATACCTTTTCAAATTCTTCTGTGTTCTTTGTAAATCCATAAGAAATCAAGAAAAAGACGTGGGCGTACACCGTAATAAAAATTATTATCGTCCTAAAAAAAAGTAAACCATGTTATCTTATTTAGTACACGTCTAATTTCATTTGGGCACGATTAGGCAGTTTGATTAAAAATGTACGACTAGTATTCTCTAATATATCTCCTCGCTATTACACCTTTTAAAAGTCTCGTGACATGGCGCGACAAGCAGACCGGCGAGCAGGACCAACGTGGTCTGTTCAAAGTGTTGTTAATCGGTACAAATGTTTTGTCTTTCGTCTGAAAAGCCACTGTGGACTTTAGTACAATAGTGACTTCGATATACAGGTAACCCTACTTTAACACGGTAGATAGGTTTCGCAAATGCCGTGTTGTGTGAAACCGTGTTGAGACCGAGAAAGAGACCCATTATTTTAGCGTATTAAAACATAGGTATTTATTATTCGAGTTTTTATGGAGTTAATATTTTTTTATCTTAATTAGTCTGAGCACGAAGGTTTTTGCAGTTTTCTTATTGTGTTATACCGAAATCGTGTTATAGGATGCCGTGTTGTAGCCTGTAGGAGAGTTTCTGCAATTTACGAATCCTGTTATAGCGAAATTGTGTTATGGGATGCTGTGTTATAGGAGGGTTACAGATTCTATAATGCTCTGGGATTGGGATATCTGCTGCAAACTGTAGGATAGTAATCTATCCGGAAATTCTTCAGGAAGCCATTCCGTTTGCCTAAATCTATTACATAACATTATGCTGGTGTTTCCCCGAAGGGATAAGCAGGGGAGTGTAGTACTCCCACTTTTCACCAGTTACGTTATATTTCTCATGGAATAGGAAATAAGTCTATTATCATACAGCGGGTAAAAATACAGAATACAAGCTATTACTACAATTTTAAGTTATTAAAACTCATTTGTGCTTTGCCCGAACTGAAATTTGAGGCCAGAAGATCTTACCCAGCAGCAGCAACTAGGATGAATGTTTTAGAAAGCATATTTATTGTGGTTACAACACGTACTGGATATAATATCGGATAGATCGCGATAACATTTATCACAAAATCCACATCTTAAGTTTAGTTCTCACATAAACCTTTAAAGTTCTTATCGGACATTTCCAATATCTTATAGCTAATAGTATGAACATATCACAAAATTTTGGCTACTTCAATAATATTTAAAAAAGTGTCACCCGTACCTGACGGCATGCAATGACTTCAGGGGTTCGTACCGAGGGTCGGCCTGCTCGCGCGCTACCAAGCTCCGGAAGTTTCGAAATGCGGAAAAGCACAAGAGATATTTGTGGCCTAAAAAATTAAAATTATTTATTTATAGGCTTTCTTTTGTTTGAAAAAGTGTTTTTCTTGCATAAATTACTAGTGAAGCGATATAATATTTATAATCAAAATATTTATTTAAAAAAAAAGTAATTAAAAAACATTATATAGTATGTATTGTGGCCTTACCGGTTTCTTGTGATTTAGAAGTATTATTGATTTTAACGTCATGATAACTTCCGGCTAATACAAGGCACAAAAGGCATAAGAATAAGCCCGCCGCGGCCCAGTCTAACATGTCGATGTCGACGTTCTGGACGTCGCGTCCGTCGCAGTAATGAATAGAGATTAGCTGTGCGTTGATTTCGTACTTCTTCCACACAGTTTCATTGACGCATTCTTCAAGGGACGCGCGTAGCCCCGCAGCGTCATCGATTTCGTTACGTTCGATGTGCTTTTTACAGGACTGCGTGACACAGACACCTCTTTCTATTTTAGAATAGTTGTAATGCTTAGAAATGTCCAAGGCATGTTCCTAAAAAGAATACAGATTCAAAGTCAATATCAATTGTCAAAAAAACAAATTTAGGTAAATATCACTTGCTAACGGTGAAGGAAAACCTGCATACCTAAGAATTTATAAAAAAAAAAATTCTAAGTTGTGTGAATTGTGCCAACTCTCACTTGGCCAGCGTGGTAGACTACCGCCTTAAGCCCTCTCAATATGAGAGGAGATCCATATTCCAACAGTGGAATGATAAATGGGTCGATTTTTATTTGCTATATTACTTATATCAAATGTTGATACTAAAATTTAAAAGTAATCAAAAACATTTTCTGCATGTAGTGAGTGATACGCGTGGAGTTTATATATTGTACATTTGCACGCACATGTTGAATTATTAAATTAGTTTAATAATTTATTTTTACAAGTAGTTTTAAAATGCCTATTTTTAAAAGCTTACTCATAACCCGCCTTTAGATTGAAGGAAAAACGAAGTCTGAATAGAAGTAAATGTTGATTATTAAGATTATATTTGTTTTATTTGCATTTAAGTCTATTTTCATAGTTATTGTGCGGAAGATATTTCATTACCATCCACTTTAAAAATTGCCTTCCAAGCAAAATTCATTACGTTCCTTCCTATTTCATTACCTTCGAAGCATGAAATTTCAGTTATCGTTTTCTCCCAAACCAAACCAGATAAGAGAGTGCCTTCCAGTTTTTATAAATGTACCAAAGACAAGAATTCGTTAATTTACAAAAAATGTGGAATATCTAAAAGAAAATTGATTCTTCAAATCGGTGTTTTTTGCACGAAACGGTGGAACGATCCTTTACTCGTTTCTCGTTAAATAATAATAAACGAAAAACAAATCAACAATCCGATAATGCCTGGGCCTGTGAAAAACGTTATTTTTTGTTTTATTTATTTGGGATTTTTTTTCTATTAATTTCAAGTAATTAACATTAATACGAAGGTATATAAACATGGTAATAAAACCATAAACATTTTATTTCAATTGCGCGTAAAGGTTACACGCGCTCATTTTGTTTTTATTTCTTTTTAAATAGGTAAGTACCTAATGTTTTTTTTGTATGATAATCATATAAATATAAAAAGAGGAAGGAAGGGTTAGTAGATTTGTATATTGAGTTACAAATATCGTTCCTCTACTCTGTAAGATTTGGTGCCTTGTTTATGTACCTATATAAAATAATAATCTGTAACTGACTTTGATCAGCGCCATGAGCGCGTTGTCGGGCGCCGCGACCAGTTCGAATCTTGCCACGCAATATATGCCGTTGTCTTCTTGCAGACAAGAATCATAGTCGTCCAAAGCGTACAGGTTCGGGAATTGGCCACGGTCTACATCTGTAACAAATAAAATATTTATTAACATCGAAATATTATATTCATATCAAATAAATGTAAGATCCTTATTGGGCCTATTAAATGTTATTCTATATTTATGCTAGTAACAAATAAGTATAAACACAAATATTTAGAGATGAGTCTCCAAGTAAACGTAGCTAAATAAGACTTCATATGATTCGATGTTAGAGTTTTTTGTTAGACAAAAAATAGATTGCAGTATACCGACAGCGCTAGGTCGCTAGGTGCTTCGTTCTGTACACTTAATAGAAGCAGAAATTTGTCACCTGTATGAAGCTTACCACGAGTATCTTGCATCTAACCTTGGCTACTATATTGTTGTCAGGAACCTGTACCTACCTACTTCGAAAAAGCGTCTACAGCGCACAAATATTAATTTTCACTATTCTGTAGTTTTATTGACTGACTGAGCTGAGATCGGGAGGTGGTCCCAGGTTCAAATCCCGGGTCGGCTACTATTGGATTTTTCTAATTTAGGATTTCTAGTATGTACTGACTCGGAGTCTGGATCTGTTCCCGGAGTATGGCAATAGACTCCCCACATATTCCATGGGTCGTAAACGTAACTGTTGAAACGTGGGAGTGTACTACACTTCTCTGCTTATTTCTTCGGGAACTACAGGCGTGATGTTATGTTTTTTCTTTAAGTTACCTGTAGTTTTATTTACTTTCATTAACCAAAAAGAGTCAGAAGTATCTGCGTTCAGCTGCTACACAAGTATAGTATTTTGTAGTTTAGGCGGCGTTAGAACATCAATTCAGTTTAGCTGTTGTACGCCGAGAAGCTCGGCCCCTCCGGCCGGCTTTGGCGTCATTATCGGTTCACGTAACTGTGATACAATTCGATACGCCAATACTCGTGTTCTGTAACTACTCGTATGGTGTCAAGTCGTACTGTTAAGGTCGATACCGACGGAACTATAATATAATTACAGCAAGCAATATATTTCCAATAGTCCAACTCTAGCCAGCGCACACTTAGATGCAATGTATCGATAACTGTTATAGCAAGACAAATGTCGGCTTTGTTAAACATAGTTTTGTGCAGATATTGGCCGCAAGGCTATAATAATATGCTTCACTACCGTCTGTGTTACTTTACAGTACTTTTATTGCACCTACGCCAAAACAATACAAGAGAGGCAGTAGGTACAAATTTTCAGGGGTACACGACTGGCGGTCTTATCGCTAACAAACGATCTCTACCAAACAACAATAGGGTAGAAGTCATTTATTTATTTGGTTTACCAACAATTATTACATTATTACATGCTTGGTACAACATACACAATATTATAAGCTTAATGCACAATCTCTTATAGGTAAACACTACATGCAATATACATAATTATCATTTAAGTAACTAGGTATAGTAATTTTACAGGGAAGTGATAATATACAATATAACAGAGTTAATAACAATTTTTGTTTTATAGTCATAGGCTTGATGTGGAAGGTTTTATGTTAAGAATTTGGTTACGAAATTGGTGAAGTGGTTTGTGGACAGTTCGTTGTAGGTTTTACATAATCGAGGTAATGGAGATTTGCTTCCCAAAACAGTAGATCTTAATGGCGGGACAAATAAAGATATAGGTTTTCGTAGAGCGGTACGGGTTATCTTAAATTTGAAATTGCTAAGTAGTTGGGGACAGTCAATAATATCTATTATTGTGTATTTTATATAAAAATACCAAGTCCAGGAGAGTTCTGCGCTTTTCTAAGGAGGCTTTTCTAAGATATTGAAATGAATTAATTTTTCTGAGTACGTCAACTTGCTTTTGCAGTGTTTAGCCGAGTACAACAAATGCCATAGAAACCTTTTCTGGACTCGCTCTATTCTGAGAATATGAGAAGCATAATAGGGTCTCCAAACTACAGCACAATATTCCAGTACCGTACCAAGGCATTATACAAAAGGATTCTAGACCTGGTTGTTTTAAAAATTTTGGAATTTCTAATAGTGAAGCCCAACATATTGGATGCCCGTTCAAGTATACTCTCTATATGAGGCAGGAAAGTTAATTTCCTGTCTAATATAACCCCCAGATCTCTAATACTATCTACTTCTTGCGACCGCAATCCTTCTATATAGTATTTTAAATCAATTGCATTATATTTTCTAGTGCATTTTATGAAAAAAACATTTATCTACATTTAAGTTCATTCCATTATTAGAACACCATTGGCAGAGCCTATCTATATCTCGTTGAAGCAAAGAAACATCCAATTGTGATTTAATTTTTCGAGAAAATTTTAGGTCATCAGCGAATAAAAATGGATTAGATGCAAGGAAGCAACTAGGTATATCGTTGATAAATATATTGAAGAGAATTGGTCCCAAATGTGAACCTTGCGGTATTCCCGATGATAGTTTTTTCAATTTTGAGTTGTACCCGTTTGCTACTACGAGAAATGAACGGTTACTTAAATAAGAATGAATCCAATTTATTAGGTTTCCTGTAAAACCATAGATGGCAAGTTTATCGACAAGCAACGAATGTGGTACACTGTCAAAGGCCTTGCTGAGGTCAGTATATATTACATCTACTTCTTCATGCTTGTCTATTGCTTCAGCAAGACCCTCAACGAATGAAACCAAATTAGTACTAGTGGATCTCGCTTTCACGAATCCATGTTGATGCTCTGTAAGATACTGTTGAAAGTGACTTTGAATACATGGGCATACTACTGATTCAAAAATTTTTGCAAAAGTTGACAAAATGGAAATCGGTCTATAATTTTTTACAAAACTCCTATCCCCAGATTTATAAACGGGAACTATTTTGGCTGTCTTCCATTCGTTTGGGAAAGTTCCGGAGTTCATAGATTTTTTAAATATGTAATACAAAGGCACCGCTAGTTGTTCAGCACAGTGCTTGATAAAAATTGGGGGTATATCATCGTAGCCTGCGCCCTTAAACACATCCAATGCATTAAGTTTTTTTAGTATGATTTCACGAGATATGTATAGGTTCCCCAAGCTACAACTGTTCTCTGCTATCCCATTAGGATAATTTGATAATGAGATATTTGAATTTAGATTGTTAAAACTTAAGTTGCCGTACACTTTCGAGAAGGAATCTGCAAACAAATTGCAAATTTCAGTACCATCAGTCCTATGACTAACTCCATCCGTCATAATACTGGGATAGGAATTATTCATATCTCTTTTAGATTTAATAAAAGACCAAAAATATTTGGGGTTGTTACATATTCTTTGTTCAGTCTTAATGACGTAACTATTGTAATGGCTTACAGCTAACTTTTCACATCTTTTGTTTATTATTTCTAATTCAATCGCATCCCTTGGATTTTTATATTTTTTGACTCTAAGACGAAGATTATTTTTTTCTCGTAATATATTTACTAATGATTGACTAAACCATGGAGGGTATTTAGACTTACTAAGTTTACTAAGTGGCGTGTATTTCTTAATTAAGTCTTTGACCGTTTTGTAGAATATATCAAGCATTTCGTTTACATCTGGGCA
The DNA here is from genome assembly GCA_018244795.1 of Parelbella ahira ahira. Taxonomy (NCBI): domain Eukaryota; kingdom Metazoa; phylum Arthropoda; class Insecta; order Lepidoptera; family Hesperiidae; genus Parelbella; species Parelbella ahira. The sequence goes on from DWME01010082.1 coordinate 10,436, forward strand.
TTTAGAAAATGCTTTGGTCC
>DWME01010083.1:0-10454 GCA_018244795.1 Parelbella ahira ahira
CCGGGGCGGCCGCGGCTGCGCGCGGCTGGCCGCGCCCCGCCGCGCCGGCGCCGCGCGCGCGAGCCGCTGGCCGTGCCGCTGCGCGGACACCTCGACAACTGACCCTCGCACGGTACCTCTGCCTCGTGCTATGCGCCCACACCTCTTGCAGAACACCGCTCACACCGACTGTCTTCAACATTTGCTAACATTATTATTACTCTTTGAAGTATTTAATCATTTTAATCCATATAGAAATCTCCAGCCATATTCTCTAACACGTATATAAAATCAGCCAATCAGTATTTAGTCGGCGCGGTATTTTTATTCTAAAAGTATATCCTCGTCCAGCAGTAGAACGTTAAAAGCGTTGTTAACGACGAGCTGATGCCTGGTGTTCTAAATAACAATGTTGTACATAGAACTGGTTTTTCGTATATGTTATCCGGAAATGCGTGTTCTTTGATGATCTTTAAGTAATGATACCGATTATGTTGCAGACCATAAAGCTTCGACGGCGGCCGGACTCGGCGTGACCCACCTCTAGTGCAATCACTGTGTCCCCACGTTGCCAAATATACCAAAATAAAACAAACATGTGCCGGCCGATGTACAAAACGCGCTTTTATAACCCGTAAAGTATTATGTTGAAATGTTACGTTTATTTATAGACTTAATTATATACTTTGACAGACAATTTTACGTTGTAAAAAACAATTGAATGTAAATATGTGATAAATATTTAAATATTTGAATTTTTCCTTGTTTATTACGAGGCTGAGGAGGTATGAGATATAAAGGATTTATATGTATTATCCTGCTTGACGGGTGAACAAATTTCGGTAAATCTGATCTACAGATTCTTAAGTACCGATATGTGTTTATTTTTATTGATTAATACATAATTTAATGTTATCATTTGTTGACCTTGGATCGATAGAAAGTGTTGTAAAATTAATATAACAAGAAAAAATGACACACGTAATGATGGTTAAAGGCTTAAGCAGATTTAGACATTATCGTATCGCATCGCACTATTATCCCAGCAGTTGGACCTTCATATTAATGTATATAGGTTATAGGGCAGGTTGACAGAATGCGTTCCGGCGCGATGCAGTCCGCTCGTATGTGCGTCGAGCTTAAATAGAATGTGTCATAAAAATAATATTGGTATATAGAGGTCATTTTATAATTCGACTACAAAATATCGATATGTATAATCGATGCATACGTGCTTCGCGTCCAGTGGCAATAATTCATCATATCATATTGAATAAATTATACTTACATAATCCTGTTGTTTATTTTGTTTCTAACACTGACGACACTATTTCCTTCCGTGGGGTGTACGGGAACACATCTATCTTGTGACAGCATAATTAATGCCTGGACTGAAAACTTCAAAAATGAATTACAAGCGTAAAAGTAGAATGTCCTAAAACAAAAGGCACATTGCACAGTATTCAGATTTACCGTCTAATCGACACGAAAGGGCAATATTTATTTTATCTTTTGTATTAAAGCGCAGTTCCTCAAACGGGTGACTTTTAAAGCCATCTGCATTTACGTGCAATACGATTCAGAATCAATTAATGCGCATGCAGTGAATACAAACCACGTGATGTGCGCTCGGTGCCCATATACTGTCCGTTGGTTCAATTTTAATTGCTTATATTTAATTCGTTATTTCTGGCTTAATACAAAAAGAGTCTTACATTTTCATTCCAACGATACGTTGTCATATGAAATTTCGTTATTGTAATTGGTACATTTTGGTAATTCGTTTTAATAAGTCGTTTCGTAATTGGTTCATCAGTTTTTGCGTTATGACCGAACCGAAGAGTGCCTGGTGTGGGAGTTGGATGTGTGATTATCGATCAGCTGTAATTAGGACTATGACGGGGAGAAATCTGCAGCAATGATCATACAGCAGGCTGCCTACCGAAAATGGGAAAGCTCCAAACCTGTTTGGGAATGTTAATATAAGATTTGTCTTAATCCGTTTACCTAATAGTCTCCAGTTAAGAATCCTTGGAATCGTGTATGGTGAGCGTTGAAACTTTACCTATTAATCTAATGAAATTTAGCCAGAACCTGAACGCATTGCCCTATGATTTTTAAACAAAAATTTCATGTAACTCGATTACTCACCGAACCGGTTGGGTGTTATGATATGTATGGAGAACCTAATGTGCAAAATTAACTACGTAGCAACTAGAAAACATATCAAACTCTTCTAGAATCAAATTTGTTATATTAATAAGCAGTGTGGGCGAGGAGATTGCGACGGCAATGTCAATAAATTCTCGTATAGACGTGCTATACAAGAATTTATTACATATGTACCTATTAACGGCGGTTGAATAAATTATTAGCGGTAGCTAAATATCAGCGGCTGAATATCAATAACGCGGAGGCAATGTTGTATGGAATTTAGATGTACCTAATTAAAAGTAATATACGCAGGGATTATGATATTAATTTCTATAGGTACATACGTGTACAATAGTATGTTTAGTACTTGCAATATTAGCGGTATCAATACATAAAATCGCCAACATATGAATTATTAATCTATTTCTTTGACGTAAATAAAGTTATAAGTGCTACAACTTAAATCTGACACACATTTGTGTTTATAATAGGCGTAAAACGGAATTATCTGCTAACGTCTATATTTCCGGGCAAATATAACTCAGGATTCTTTAACGCAAGAGTGAAGCACTAACTAGGCGTGCGTGCTACACCTTGGTAGACATCTGTGTTTTTCATCAGGCTGGACCGCGGAACACTAGTTTATCATGGTAAAAAGAATACTTATTTGAAAATTGTAAGCATATCCGAATTGAAAGCCACTGCGTTCTTACCCCATTCGTATGACGGTTTTAACGACTTCTGAACGTGTTTTAGAGGATTTATGGTCCAGACGACGTGTGTATTTACTGGACTCGTGGGAACTGACGTGTGGAGCCATCTTAATTCAATTGTGATTCATTATTTTGTTGGGTACTTTGAAATTCACAATACTTTGTTATTCAGGCAACGTATCATCAAAACATCACGAATTGTATTATCAACATATTTACAGTTCTTTTAGCCGACTGGTAATATTTAGTACCTGATGTTTAGTACTGGTATTATTTAGTACTTACACAGTAATGAAGTGAGGTTAGTATCTATATTAATTTGTCATATGATGCTATACAAGGATTTTTCTCTCAAGAGTAACAATAAAGTAACAGGATTTCATTTGTCGAAACTAGCGCCCTAACTGAGAACAGAAGAATGAAGTATAGGTATAAACACAACTTAAAAATGTAAGCCGAGATCCTAAATTACGATACGATTTATTAATTTAGCTAGATTTTCCTATTACAACTTGTTTTACAACACGGCCAGACGATGTGCATAAAAGCATAGTCGTTTTGGCGATTAGGTATACATTGAACTACCTGAGTTTGACTAAATTCAGAATGGCATATGGATGTGCACATAGACGGGCGTGCGAAATTATGAAATCAACGCTATGGACAAATTAATCGTTATAAACAAATAAATATCCGATAAATGGGTATTTCATAAATTGCGTATTTCATAAATGCCCTGCGCTGTGGAATTATTAATTATTCAATCTATTATTAATTTCATAATAATTTCAACAGGTTGAAAAAAATAATTTATGTTTATTGTACACAAGGTTACTCCTTAACCTGTTAATTACATTAAATTGACATTAGAGTTCTAATTATATTCTGTTAGAGAACTGTGCACAATTACTGCGTAGTGTCAGGAACAAAAACGGTGGTGTCACAGTCATTGTTTAATTGATATAGAGTTCTACGATGTTTTAAACCTTTCTACAAAGATAAAAAACCTTACAATTTTGACTGTCCTTTTGGAATAGTGAGTAATGACTGTCACGTCTGATTTGGAGCTGACGTAATTTAAACTTTGAGCAGAATGAGCGTGATGAGCTCGAATGCTTGTTATGAGTGTAAAATGATTTATGTAATTTCTATGTTTCGTGTATATATATATTACGTTACCGTGAGTATGTCTGCGCGGAATCGAACTTGCTATTCGTGTTACGTGTGCCGGCGCCGCTCCGTACCGACCATTTCCGCGTGAGCGCTAACTGTTGTAATTTAACTAGGCTTTTCATACATTACTCATGAGTTTGGACGAAACACTCTGATCTGTAATCGATTGAATGGAATTTATGGATGACGTAATACGAGCCTGAGAATTGATGCGCCGCGCGAAGCGAAACGAAATGTTTTATAGATTTTAATAGATAACTGTTTTCAGAAATAATACGTGGTATTAAATATTTGTGATTTGCTCTTAACGTTTACTTTTTTAATGTGCCTTAACCTTAACTTAGAATATAGCGTATAAAATTGGAATGTTTATTATATTGTAAGAAATAAGTAAGAGATATGTTTTGAATAGTTAACTTGTAAAATGTAAATTCGTAATTGGCTTTCAATTGTTGAGATAAGAAAAAAATATAAATAAATAAATTATTGATAACCGTGAATTATACATTTACCTGACTACTACCACCGCTATACCTATTTCGTAGTAAAATAATTCGGTCTGGTGTTTGTCTGTCTGTCCGTCTGTATCTTAGAGGTAACAGCAATTAGAAGTAGCAAGGCGTCTATGGCTGATTTAGAATACGATACTTACTAAGTAATGCTAAACGCACTCACTTATAGAATCTAGTTTAATGTTTACTAAACCTTATTTATGCAGTTCACACGCATTAATACAAATGAATAATAATTGAATTAACGATAATAGTCTTATTCATAAATATATCATTAATAACAGTAACTGAATGATTACAAATGATGCAACGTTCAGTGACGAAAATATCAATCTTTCATACCCCCTATACAACTTTTCATTGATAAAATATAACTATTTTATGTCTAGTTACATGTTATATCTAATTAAAAGTATTTAATTTCTCCGCGTACAAAAATAATGAAAGTATTCTCTTAAAAGCAACCGTTAGACTCTACAATATTCTAGTATGGGTACAAAACACCCTGAAAGAATAAAATAAATAATTACTGGCTTTAGCATAACATTGGCATGTGCACAAGGGTTGTTATAAGGGTTAGTGGAATGTACCTATTGGATAGTAGGTACTCTCGGAGATATCATAGTCTCTGCGAAAGAACCAGTTACCAGGAACCAAAGGTTGTGAGTACCAAGATGTTCACATAGATTGTGGTATCAACATAATTACATCATCAACGGTGTAGCTGGAACAAAGCGTTTCCAATTAGCGCCCACCATGTTATATTATGTCATTAAGTATTAAACCATGATGGGGTTACAGTGAACTCAGCGCGGGACCGCATACGAATGAGCTGCTGATGAACTGACCCCGTTAGCCGCGTCGCCACCATGTGCTGGCTGCTTGCTGTGGATACAATTCCTTTTTTTATTGCCCAGCTATAGAAATATAACATAACGCCTATATTTCCCACGCAATGGAGGGGGGATGGGATATTGCTATTTTTAACACAAATCCAGACTCGGATTTACTACTAAGAATTTTAATTGATTAAGTTGATTAATTTAGTCGATATTGAAGCCAGAACCACTTTATTAGTAGTCGCATTTGCAATACATTATTTTTGATAATAGGTGGCAGTACTCCCTAAAACCCACCACCCTGTAAAAAGCCTGGCGTGATGTCATAAATAGATGTGAAAAATATTGTAATGTACTTTATAATAGTACAGCTTTGATGTACAAATATTTGTTTAAAAAATACATTTATGACAGTTTTAAAATTAAATTGTACTTAACTTCCGTGTAGGATGCTGGACTAATACTATACTGGTTTAGTTGATATTTAGCGTAATTAACAATATTTGTTGGTACATGTGACAACTGGTTTTATACCAATTAACCTAACTTTACATCTACATGCCACGGAAGTGACACAGAGTTCGTAATATTCTACGACCTAGAGTTTACGACTGTTAAATGTACACTGCGCATTTAACACATAATTACAATGTGTTAAAGTAATATGTGTTTAACACTTATTTACTTGTCTGCATAATCACACAATTACTCATACACTCTAATTAGGTATACCTACCCAATATGTAGAGAATATAATATTTTTAGGTACGTTCTTTTATATTGTGTAAAATATTTAGTATCTTTAATATTCCAGGGGATCCAACGTTAACGGCAAACAATTTGAAATTACTAACGGTGTTCTAAGTAGATTTATTTTTGCGTACGTTCAAAAATTTATAGGACAATTACAATTATATATTCTATTCAAACAAATATCAAAATATTTAAGAAGTAACTATTTCGTTATAATAGGCAGTAAGTTTGTTACAATAAAAACTTTATAACATGATTACTTTTAGTTGTTTGTGGTTAACAAAATCATCAGGTGTCTCAATCGCTGTACAGAATTGTTTTAAAACAAGACGAGGTAGTCTTAATCCGAGCGGGTTTCCAGACAAAAGAATATTAGGTAGATTTTTTTCTGGAATGTATTAAATATTTTACAAACTTAACGAATCGGGTAAAAAACTTTATAAAATATAGCAGATAAATATTTTTCGCTACAGATAAATTATAGTTAAACGTCAAACTCATAGTATTATGGACAGGATTGCGTCATACAATCTTAGTAAAACAAATGAAAATTGACATTACAATAATTCTCTAACAAAATAGATCGTTTCTAGAATAGTCCATTCCATACAGTGTTTGCAGTCGCAACCCCGCCACGTCGCCGGCAGACCGCGGTCATTAACAGCCGCGGCAGGGACCACATACAAATCATGGGTATTAATCGTCTCGGCTCATATCCTTGAATGCCAACCTGTCACCGCTGAGCTCGCGCAGGAAGTTCAAGGTTCCAACGAGGTTACTATCTGCGTATAAACGTGCCCTTTGAATGTGTAATGAGCGTACTTTTTTGTAAATTGCAGGCTTGTTTATTATTATTATCTATGAATAAATATCATTATACTTTATTACCATTACCTATAATCTGGCTTTTGGGGCAATTATTAGTGATTAATTGTTGAGGGGATGTGGGTTCGATAACCTCCTAAATATTTGTGTGATGTGCGAAATTATTTGTCCGCTTCAGTATGTCTACGTAATAGGCATTTGAAAACGAAGTATGGCGACTTCATTGATGCTTAAAGCTAGAATAGGTATAGTGGAGACATGAGTAATTGAGACCGGAATGTTTATATTTTCTTACGCTTAATATATCTGAAACCTGCGTACATACACAAGAGAGTAATGAATGTACATACAGGGACGTTAGGTCTAGAAGAGGTATTTGGCACTGGCTGCATTCTGCCCACCTGCCTAGTCTATCATGTTCATTAGTTAGAAACATAAGCGTCCATAATCCGTATTTCCTGAGACTTCCCGAGGTCAGAAGTCGCAGTAATGATTGCTAATGACTTCACCAAGTTTTACTACAGGTATTCATGACGTAAGTGGTTTTAATATTTATGTATTCTTTATCATTATACACAATTACACCTCGAACTTGTCTCATTGTGTTGAGCCAGTAATATGTTAATAAAGTCTCCGGAGATCAAGGTCGTCTTAATTAGATAAATTCTAATCTGTTGTCTCTATGTCAGCTTCTGTTCGACTTCCTTCTAGAACTGTTTAGTTATTGAAGCGAGTGTTTTTCTTGGAAAGGCTTAGCAGGATACTTTATTTTGGTCATTTAAGTCTCTCTGTTTTCAGCTGAAGTCGAGAACAGATTTAATATCGTTTTATTTCATAAAGCTCGCGTTGGTATCCCGTAGGGTAATTCATCCTTGACTTTTTAGATTTGATCTTGGTTCTTTCTGCGTATAGGCAAGTATCGGCAATGTCATAGTTTAAATATTTTTTAGCATAAAATATTATTAGTAATTATAAAAATATAGTAAATTGATATTCGCCCGGTGGATGACAGTAGGTTTACCACCGAATTCATGTTGGGACATAAAAGTAAGTGGTGAAACGTAGGACTAAACTACATTCCTTTAATTACCCTTTCGGAGATTACAAGCGTGATGTTACATATTATGCAATGCTATTAAAAATTAACAAAACTATGTACCTATACCCTACCGTTAAGATTTTAATAACTGTTATTAACTTACTTACGAATTAGAGTCTAAATATGTACAATAAGTATTTTTAAAATTTACTTTTTTATTTTTATTTTTATTTCCGAACTGTAATATCATCAACGCTTATTGATTCAATATTAACTAAGCAGTAACTACACACAAAGTTAGACGCCTGCTAATTTGAGCGCCATAAATCTACGCCGATGATTTATTTCACAGCGGAATCATCAGTTCTATTAGGAGCTAATAATAGCTGAAATATGTCCATTAAAATAAATCAAACGATGCAATTTTCCACCTCTGCGGCTCGCAGCATCGATCATCCGATGACAGATACAAACTGATGTTTTTGTGTTCATACATCACACCGCCCCAGCACCCTCTATCGCGTCGTTCCGCGACTTGCGATCTGTACGATTAACGTTTTTCAGTACATTCCTGTTACATGTTAACACGTAATTACATGCTTACCACTTAGGTAAATATAGTTCGGGGTGCACCGTCCAGCATACCTATTTGGTATACATTTTGTATTTCCGTGGTAATATTGTCTGTTATTGCTGTTAGTATATTTTAATGAAATATAGTGAGTCTGTTCTAACGACTGAAATGTTATTTTTATATGTTCATAAATGTATAGCTTTTTCAAAGTATGTACCTAATAACTAACAGCTAACCATATAATCTTATTATACGTGATTTTCCTCAGTAAGTACATGGCGGTTTGGCCTGGGTAGAAAATCATTGTCCATGTTTAAGTATTCAACAAATATCTATGCAAGGATACTATTCTACAATAATTTAAGAATGCATTCGACCAAAGATTGTTTGATACTTCGAAATGTCGGAAAAAAAACGTACAAAGATGACCCACAGCGTGTTTCAATTAACAAGTGCAGTACATAAGTACCCTAACAGACAAAAATAGCAAGCTTCCATTTTATATACATATACTGGCTATGATCGTAAAAAGTATCGTAATATAAAACCACACCTATATTTCCCCGAAGAGCTAGGCAGAGGTGTGTAGTACTTCCACTTTTCATTTGTCACGTTATACGTGCTACGTAATAAGGGGTGAGCCTAATGTCATAAACCTGGCACAAATCTGAATTTGCGCCAATAGTTTGGAGTCCAGGCCTGCCCGGAGTGTGGACTCCGTGTTAGTAATGGGAATTTCAAGTTAGAAAAACCCAATAATGTAAAAATTCCTGTTTATAAACAAAATATAGAAACATTGCCGCAGTAATCACCACAGACGAGGAACAAGACATAAAAATTACACGCTAAAACCGTTAAAAAAGCATTAAAACTTAATCGGAAATAGCGTATTACACCCCTAATTTTAAAGACCAGCTTATAAGACACCCCGGGTATCGTATTTACTTTGAAAACACTTTTTCAAGCTGCGCCTTGCAGATCTTTGTAAGCTGGAGGGTTATAAGTAGCGCGCTAAAAACACAAGGGTAGGTACATCGCGGGGTGTGGAATGACGGATGTCTTTACAAGCAAGAGGAGATGTCAGTAGCGCTTATGTGTGTTTGCGAGTTTCAAAGTTTGTAATATATACTTGTTATAATACCGATTTATTACAAAAATCAAAATTGATACAGTATACTTCTATTCCTACTACAATGTTTCACAAAGGAACATAAATGTACATTACTGGTGGGAGTGAACCACACCCCTCTGTCTACCTGTTCAGGAATTATAGGCGTAGTGTTATGAAAGTCATCTTAGCTGTAATATACAAATAAACGAAGCTTTTAATTCAGGGTTTGTTTTTGTTAAAACACTTTATTGAAACTTTTTTGCTGCAAAAGTGTCATTGACACATACAACATTCATTTGGTTACGGTAAATTATAACATGTAATTACACATGAACTTTGAGAACCGCAGTATACTAAGCGATAACATATCGTTCGCACGAAAGATAAGTGTATCCTCACCCTAGTTTTTTACACCTCGAATCGTAAGGTTACCGATGGTTAGAAAAAACATCCAGCATATCCGATTGCACCCCTCCGCCCACGTGCCACTCGAAAATAACGTTCGAAAACGTGCGTTTCATTTACGTGACGATTTTGTTATGACTGAAATTACTTATGAACGTTTTTTGTCACGATATCCGGAAATAAACAATGACGGGTACATTTTTAATACAAAAGCATTTTTCTTTGTCAGCCAATAATACGTTGTTGAAGAAAACTTGTTTTATTATTTTGTAAGTATGTAGCGGTAAGTATGTGACTACATCGTTGGTCGAGCGGTTGCAAGCGCGACTGCCGATCGGGAGGTCCTGGGTTCAAATCCCGGGTCGGGTGCTATTGGA
>DWME01010084.1:0-10454 GCA_018244795.1 Parelbella ahira ahira
TAGGTGGTGAGCCTATTGCCATACACCGGGTACAGATCCAGACTCCGAGTCACTACTAGAAATTCTAAATTAGAAAAATCCAATTGTGCCCGACCCGGGATTCGAACCCAGGACCTCCAGATCGGCAGTCGCGCTTGTAAACCACTCGACCAACGAGGCAGTCCATGAGTTCTATTTTCACTGAAAGTATTTTTGAAAGTGATAAATTTGTGACATTAAATTTAAAACATGATAACGGCTTATAAGGCTGCTGTCGAAATATGTTAATCCGTTTCGGAGATTAACCAGGACAAACAGACAAAAACGACTACACATATGAACTTAGAGATACACTTCAATTCTTTTAATATATGCAGGTGTCTCTCGCACTAGGTAGGTACCTACTTGATAAATATGAAGTGTGTATAAAACGACATGGGTAGGTTCATTATTTTGCGGTCGCAACCTTGCATCTTCATTAGGTATCATTGGAGAAGATGCATAAATATAGAATATCCGTCATGCAGTGTTGAACGGTTTGCGTGGGACAGGGATTCCAACATTATATTTAAGGTTTGCCAAGCGTTAAAAAGCCAAGTTTGATTTAAACAAGAAGTTTTAAGAAAGCAATAAATTGTGCAATACATGAACTTTTATAGTACTCAACAATGATACATTAAAATAATATAAATAATAATGGTACACAAAAGTGCTGAAAATTAATAATTATGAATTTAAAAAAAAAATGATTTTTGATAAAAAAATAATTAAAATCATTACATTTCCAAATTTCCAATTATAATCCAGGAGAGATAAAAAAAATCTGCCAACATTTTATTAAACCACACTTGGTCGTTTACAAACGGTGATGTCGATCAACCGTTCACATTGATCGCTTAATTTGCACTTACCTGAATGAAAGTTTGTAAGCAAAATTGTAAAGTCCCAATAAAAATGGCATTCGATTCCTTAAGTATACGTCGCTAGCTCGTTAAAAGTTTATTTTGAAAGAATATATCTATAAACATAGTCATACAATCCGAAAGAGCTTGGAGAGAATTTTACCACTGGGAAATATGACGAATAGTGATTGACTGACATTATTGGCGTGAGTGATTCTGAAGCCCAATTGTTGTAAAAGTTAATTTTTGGAGCCTTATGAAGATCTGCCGACAGCAGTTATCGATCATTTAAGTGAAAGTAATTTGAAGCGCTCACCGCAGAATTTACCACATAAAGAAGATTAGGCACTTATGTAGCAATCGGAACGGTTGGAAGTCAAAAACCACAGAGAAAACGCAGCAATTGTCGGAATCGTTGATGGGATGTGAAAAATTATCTTTAAACTAAAACTTGTCAGAGGTAAGAGTAGTCCTATGTGCAAATAAAACTATTATTTTACTACTAAACGTTTCTGAAATTAAAAAATTAAGTCAGCCAGTCAAAATTTAGTGAAAACTATTATTTTTTCCGTATACATATTTCCATTTGTATATATTAGTACTAGTTTAGACCATTATTTAAAAATAAATGCAAATTATCGACAAATGCAAAGAATTGACTGCCTCGTTGGTCGAATGGTTGCAAGCGCGACTGCCGATCGGGAGGTCCCGGGTTCAAATCTCGGGTCGGGTACTATTGGATTTTTCTAATTTAGAATTTTTAGTAGCGAGTCGGAGTCTGGAGGGATGACTAGTGTATACAATAGGCTCCCCACCTATTTCATTGTGGGACTTAAACGTAACTTGTGAAAGGAGGGGGTGTACTACACTCCTCTGCGTACCCCTTCGGTTATTACAGGCATGATGTTACGTTTTAAAGGCAAATTTTTAGGGTAGATACTAATAATAAAATTAAAACAACTAAAGTATGAAATCGTAAGTAGATATGTATATAAAAGCACAAAATTTTTTATAAGGATTATTCTTCTTAAACACAATAGTGATTCGAAATAAAGTTTACAAACATGTCATAGTAACAATTGACAATCCATATAATATCGATTTATACAAGAGGCTGATAACAATTGTGTATAAAAAGCGTTGTTCAGAGAAATAATAAGAGTCACATTCTCTTCGAATACTACCTTTTCTTTTCAAGCAACAATTCCAACGAAAAAATCTTTGTAAACACTTACATTGGAGACAAGTAGAGTTGTCAACTTGTGCGTAATAAGGTTGACAAGCGCACACTCCCTTATTGCACTGGGAATTTGAAATTTTGCACTCCGCATTGCTCCGGCACCGTACCCCTAAGAGGGTACTGTCAACTGCGGCTTGTACTATCTGGAAACAAAGGAAATAAAAACATTGTTAGCTACCCATGGCTGGAGGTATTTTAATTGTTATGCAATAATAAGACGAAGTAAATTTAATTTGATTGCAGTTACTATTTAGAATTAATGTTTATTTGTAAAGGGAACAAAAGATAAACTTTCCTTTGGGTATTTAATTTTTTTTTTAAACTATTAACTTTCATTTAATTTCACAAATGAGAGAGTGTTTTTTCGTAAATTTTTTTGTCCTAAATTACGTGAGAAAGATTTCAGGACACTTTGTAAGTACAGAGCATTTGCAAAATCACGGACTAGTTTTATTTTCCGAGAATTAAACCCAGTATTATTCATATCTTTCTTGTTAAGTATAAGTTGAATAACAGTTATTTTACAGAGTATTCAAGGAAGGAAGGAAAAGAAACCAATTTACATCTAACAAATTGTTTGATAAATAGTTAAACATTCCTGGTTTGCATAGATAGAAAAGTACCTGCTAAATACAGAGTGATTAAGTTTTTAGTCTATGGATAGTCATGTGACATGTTCATTTAGGTGACCTTACTTCACAGTTTACTGGTGTTCACTTGTTTGGAACTACTGTCATGTTTTAAATAAAATAATACTTATTGCAATAAAACATTAGAACTTTCATTCAATACATAGTAAATAATGTAAAGATAAAAATAAATAGTTCGTATTTAGAATTTCGGTAGGTATTACCCAGAAAATGGAAAAACTAACTGAATAAAAGTGCGTTTTAGACACGTCTATAATTGTTGAGGTATGATATTTCAAGTCAAGTTCTGGTCTGGCTACCGGTTGGATATCATACCATCCCATACAATATCAGAGTGCAAATTGCTCTGACAATCTTAGCTAATGTAGCGTGTCTTCGCGTATATTAGGATGTCCGCTATACCCACGCCGAAGACAGAACATTCAGTAGACGACTAATTATTTCCAGACAAGACGCCGTTAACCAAATATTCGCTAACGTTCCAACGTCCTGTTCTACCGACGTACGTATGTATTTAAGTAGGTACCTATATATAAAATACTAGGTTTAAGATATTAAAATAATAGGTATATAAAATACTATAAAGGTAATATATCAATATATAAAACACTAAATTAACAATTTAATTTCCTTCGCTATTAAATTTTACTAGTTCATGACTGTTTTGTGATGTCGTTAAGATCCGGATGTAATTGTATAATGTCTAATTTTCATTGCAAGTAATTTCTGATATCAATACGAGTAGGTTATGACAATATTATTCCTAATTATTGAGAAAAAACATATCTTAAGCATTCTGTGAAGAACAAGAAGTAACGATGCGTAAGTAGGTATAACATGGGTAAGTCCAAACGAAAGGGTCTTGTAAGTTTTAAAAATGTTTGTTTGTTTTCTACCCGAAGCAAAACAAGATCTTATTATTGTAATAAGATATTATGTTTTATACCGCTATAAAAATGTATATTGTAGGAACTATAAAACGTCGTAATATTACCATAATACCATAGGAAGGGGACCAAGAAATGTCTATTCTGAATTTCCCTATTGAGTGAAATTAAAATTTTACGGAACGATTCGGAAACGTCGCGCCTATAACTTATTCAGATCCGGAAACATGAAATTATTCAGAAAGGAAAAGGGTCCGACATGTATGCTCCTACATAATTTATTACTGAGCTGCTTTTATAACCTACTTGCAAGGGTTCTCGATATATGATATTGTAGACGATATTTAGATAACGTAAACAACACTTGGAAACCGTTCATATTATGATCAATACCTTTTAAAACGCTTTATTATGCAGTTTGCAGAATATAACAGCAAAATTCAATGGCTGACTGTCCGTCAGTGTAAAAAAATTCGACTTTTTTGTTCGTTAAACTTATGTTGTCAAATAGCCAATTATCAATAAATTATTATTATTATTATATATATAATAAAGCATTTGTTTAAATGGTTTCCAGTTATAACTGCATATTATGATAAGATTCTTCAGTACTTCTGTATATGAGCATATAGCATTATGGTAGGTTTATGGATTATCATGTTTTAAATCTACCGAAAATCGTTCTGTACAATATGTAGATTTGACCGTTTAAATGTATTTAGTTTCAAGGTTCACGGCTCTGGAACTTTCCAATGCAGAAAAAATACATTAACGGTCCGTTTATTTGCAGACAACAGCGGTAACGAGTTTGAAAATATCACGACTACAATCAAATGAAGAAAACTTTCATTCGTTTGATGCGATAATGATGTTTGAATAGTAGGTGAACACTGCCGCATTCAGTTTAATATAACCATTGATGACATTCCTATAAAACCTGCAGCTACTTGGTATGTTTGGTTGTGATCACTTTGAATTAAGTTAATAGATTTGTGTGCTAGCTAACACGTGAACAATCGTGTACGTGTCTCAAATGTTTTAAATGTTGCATCTTGTTATTTGAATCTATAATTAAAATATGCCGTGATGACACAACTACTAATGATTACGTTCTGGATAATTAACTCAGTGCCGCGATGATATCTACACGGCAAATGAAATGAGAATTTTCCCATTTTAGTAACCACGAGAGCGTAACAAGAAAACACATGAGTATTATGTTTCATTGACTTCCAAGTTAATCCCATGTCACTGTTGCTCAGGGAACGAGATGTACGTGTACAGCGTCTACCTATAGATATACATGTGACACGTCAGTGAACTCTGTAAGAAACTAACAGTATTCTCATAAGCTTTGAGAAATTCTCAAGGTAACATTATTCAAACATGACAAGAATATCGAGTAACAAATTGATTGGTAAACCTACGACATAGATTTATTATGCCCGAGGTAAACTCTCCAATGGGTTATGTACCAAGTAAGGAAATTTAACAAGGCCGTCCTCGTGTTTAATAACATGAAGCAGGTAAGTAAATAGCTCTTCATGTGTAAGATTGCACCTTAATGTGATTTATTTCATCGACAGACATTACAGGAAGTTAATATGAAAATCATACCATCTGCTTATAAGAATATTGTTTAACCTGCAATTAGGTATCTAAGTGACATAATTGTATACTACTAACTGATCGACAATATGCGGCCACACATACCGTCGTCCTTCCCGGGATCGCTACCTAAACGGTTCGAGCTCCCACTTTAGCCGTTCGCAATCCCTGAAACCTTCTTTTAGTCGCCTCTTACGACAGGCAGGAGATACCGTAGCTCTTATTCTGGTCCCGAGCTACAGGGACCTGGAATCTATCCACCCTACTACCCTAATAGTTTTACCATGGTGCACGCACGACTAGATAAATTATAGATAGATTATAATATCAAGTAGGTAAATGAAGGCGAGTAAGAGTCATAAAGAGATGAGAGAGGAGAGGCTTTAGCAGAAAGCATTCTCTAGATTGATGGAAATAGAACCGTCCGGTAATGTACGCAAAAAAAATAATAAAGTATCGGTACAAATAGAAATGGATAAACATGTCTCATTTAGGTTTGAATGG
The DNA here is from genome assembly GCA_018244795.1 of Parelbella ahira ahira. Lineage (NCBI taxonomy): Eukaryota > Metazoa > Arthropoda > Insecta > Lepidoptera > Hesperiidae > Parelbella > Parelbella ahira. The sequence goes on from DWME01010084.1 coordinate 5,771, forward strand.
GAAGTGTTCGCTACTTTATAAGGAGTATCAATTTTGTACAAAAACCAAAATTAAACATATCAAAAAAAAAATTGTGTACCTATAGAATTGGACCTGTTCATTGATTGGTTCCGGGCGACGAAAACAACATCAGACCTAAGCGATTCCTAGTATATCGATTATCGTAATTTAATTTGGGTTATCCAAATGAATAGGGTACCAGTATTATTGTTATTTCAAAAACGAAATGTAAACAATACACGGCATTTCAATTAGGCGCTGCGACTGAGACCGATGTCGGTACGTTCAAATATTCACAAATCTAGATGAGTGCATGATGATTTAAAATGACTTTTATCAAGCTTGTTTTAGAAGTCATTTACGTACGGTGGAATGCTAGGCATCGACGCCGGAAGTATACGTGCGTGCGAACGTTTGAAGCTTTTATAATGAAACAGCTATGTATATTGTTCAGTGGTTACGGCTTGTGGCTTCTGACCACGTGAGAATTGCCAATTCTGAGTATTGAAAGTATTCGTAAGTATTTGTAAGTAAATTTCGATGCATTATAATTTGAATACTGCAGTTTCTACATTGTAGAATTATTTCTGGATTTTTTTTAACCTGGATTTTATTAAAACCATACAGCGAGAACGATTTGAAATCAGTTCTTACAGGTAAAATCTTTCATGTCAAGTTATAGTCAGAAATTAATTTTTGTTGCAAGTAATTGCCAATTTTTACGGCAATTCCTACGCTCGTATAAATTATGGCGTACCTATAAAATGAAATTATTCGTTGTAATTGTTCACGGCTTTGCTATTATTTTGCCGCTGCGAAGTTAAAAAATTGAATTAGGTTTTGACATTTATAGTGTAATATTGGTTTAATCGATTTTGTATACCTATTTATCTGTATATTTTGTTAGATTACGATGTGTGCCAAATGCGTATTAAGAAGACAAGCTTGGCAAATATTTTTAAAATAATGTAAGCCAATAAATTTAATTTCCTACGTTTTATTCCTTTATTTATGTTTGGAACATTAATTAATATTAAAATTATGTTGTAAATGACGTTTCAAATGAATTCGAGTTAACATTTCCGAATAAGTGGTTTGATATTTGAATGCAATGCCTATAATTTTTAATCAAGTTGTAGGTACGAACATATTAGGGTTTTATGGTTTTCATTAGAGACCTGTGTGTTACCACGAGATGCTTAAGACATTTCCTCCAGTGTGTTACATGAAATGGTCGTTGACCGCACGCGCCCTGGCTCTTCAATGTAGCACTTTAATTAGTATTGAGATGCTTCGGTGGATGCATATTGTACGTAAATATTTACGATACTATCTATCTAGTTACAAAGGAAATTATGTTTATGCGCTGTAATTTGCTACTTAAAATGTTAATATAAAACTAATTTCAATTTAAAACGCCTCAAATATAGTATTTATTAGAAGGCAGATGGAACTATTGTATATATACACATAAAATGTGAAAAGCATTAATTGTAATATATATTAAGTTTTATATGTAATTCAATAGAATTATTTTTGACCACACATACTATGAAAGATTGATAGAACCTTAAAGTATATACTCATATATAATAAAGAAATGTAAATAGATATGTTTTAATACACATACCAAGTTACCCATAAAACAAACAGCAATATTACTAATCTGTTGTCGAGGCAGATTATAAATGTAGAATTAAATTAAAATGTTAACGTCTTCGCCGTGCCAAAATACAATACACGTCATGCGAACGTCTTGAAACAGTTCCAATTAATTATTTCATGTTCACATGACCCATTGACTTGACAGCTCCGCCTAAAACTAGGTGTACTGATAAACGAGGTTTATTCCGAGCGTGACCCGCACTCCGATTCAATTATTTCAACCACGAGATCCACGAGCCGAGAACACCTCGTGTACGAGTATGAAATTTTTATTCTGGTCGTGGGTAGCACAAAAAAGTATTGTTGCGACTTCAGCTTTGTATGTCAAAGGTGAACCGTTAAGTACTGTTACGGGATTACGATCTTCAAAAGGAACGATGGTTTAATAAAAAATATGCTTACAACTATATACAAAAAATAACTCTTCGTGTTTATTTTTTTCCAATCCACTAGCCACAGGGTGATGTTTATTGTTGTTTTGTACATAGTATTATCAGCGGTAATGCTTTTCTTCATCCAAAATCAAATATGCAAAGTAAATAATTGTTTTAAAAAATATTTGTTTTAAAAATACTACTTACATGTATAAACTATATGTTTGGTATTTTCTTTTTGCTCGTCACTAAGTCGATTCTTTTACGACCAGTAAGACTGATTCATTAATGCACTGACGATTAATGATTGTCCTAATTCGTTTGGATGTTAAAATACTCGATGTGTTTTAATAGATTTTTAAATAGCGTATCAATGATTGAGCACATCCACCGTATAAAAAGTGCATTCAAACGCTGCAGCTGGCGTGTAGTTATAAAGCAACCATTGTGTAAAGACACTAAGTCATAACATAGCAATGACATTAGTGTGACATATAATTTCTTCAACTTCTTTATAAGGCTGCAGGCAGATGTTGGATGCGTCAAGCTGAGGACAGGGCGCGATGGCGCTCATTGGGGGAGGCCTATGTCTAGCAGTGGACTGAGATAGGCTGATGATGATGATGATAACCATCAGAAACTTATAATAATTTGATTAGGTTACAAATCAATTTAAATGGACTACAGTTATATTTTAATAGTTGAATAATTGGTCAATTAAGAACCACATTTGATTCATAATCAGAAGGGAAAATTCCAGCTGTCTCGTGCAAAGCGAGCGTGGCAGAGAAGCCCCAGAATGGAAGGTATCGAATTAACACATCAGTTTATAGTAAGTATCCCCAGTTGCAGTAGCTACGTGTCGTAGAAATGCGACCGAGGCGTGCAACTTCATGCTAATAACCGTAACGAGTCCACAGTCGATCCCGTTCTCATTCGTATTGTTTCGGATCCAGCCGACCACGGAATGACCTCAGTAGGGCGTTCCGAAGAAAACTCATTTTCAGTCGTCAAACCCTGAAAGCTATTTCTATCTCTTTATTCTAATTTTTGAAATTTTTACTGCTTAATGAAAGAAGTAGGATCGCAATATCTGACGTCTGCAACTTTACGTTATAGCCAATATTAAAGTCGATGCTTAACCTAGTCTAGACAACCTAAACCTAGTCAAGTGAAGTAAAAAAACTATCGTTGTCAAATAAAACCATAATAATTCATGCGATATCGGATTATTGAACATGACACTCTGATACGTTAATTTTCGTAATGAAAACAAATGTTGTAACAAACTATGTAATAGAATAAATAGCCTTGAAAGTAATTCACATTTAAAAACTGATCGAGCATTTTATCGAATTGTAATCATTAATTACGAATATTCATTTGTAAATTTAATTGTATTAAGTTGCTATCTTAACTATAGAGATCCTCGGGCGGAATAAATCTTCAAGTTAACATGTCAATGATATCTCAGGTATGCCTAGTACAGCAGATAATGGAAATCTACCTTTTGTCCACGGCTACCTACTCGCTGGAACGGCTTACGTTCGCGACGTAGAAATAATGAGTTTCTCGTTTACAAACCAAGTTAGAATATCTAACCTTGCCCCATTTTATACCGTTTGAGATATTGCAACAAAAGGGCGCGTATTTTAAAATTTTTCGCCTGAAAATTAAAAGCTAAAATGGCCACAAGAATTTTTAATCATACGCTTTTGAAAGGTCCTAAAAATACGATGCAAAGAAAGTAAAAATACAGTGAAATAGCAGGCAAACAATAATTTTTGTTCATGGTATTACATACCTACTTTATATACGTTCATTTAAAACATTTGTTTTTTATCTTTGACATACATATTATCTTATTCTTAGATAAACTTATTACGTTTAATTCTACTATCACAAGAAAAAACTCAGTTAGATAATATTTGATTGAAGAGTTAGTCAAGATAACTTGATAGATCTATTTTGTATTACACTCAGGGCCGGCGTGAACTTGTTTTTAGGCAGTCCTCAAATTATGACTTCCTCGCATATACCGATATTATGACCATAAATATAAATGATATTATTTGAAGGTAATCTTAAAAATTATGATTTTAATTCAATAAATCTAAAAAAACAGAAATATTTGTTTGTTATCATGGCATTGCCACTTTATGCTCTCATCCTCCGAATCTGCCGCCCGTTGACCATCCCGTAAGCCTGGCCCCAATTATATATCTATGTTTCATAAACTAATTTACAATATTACTAAACTTTCACAAACATATATTATATTAAAGTCTCGCAAGTATATTGGTGTGTGTAGAGTAGACTGGGTACGGTTGTGCCAGGGAACAATAGTGACAGACGTTATATTAGCGAAAATATAGGACACAGCAGGGAATGTGCAGAGGGAAAGATGGGCCGATAACATGTCTAAACTTGTGTCACCGTATTACATACACCGTCACTGGTCGTAAGAGCTAGCAGAAACCCATATTAGTTTTCAACGGTCAAAAACCAGTATTTTTATTTGGTTTCTTTTGATAATTGTTGCTACAAGTATCCAGATAGAATACTGAATGTTTATCTTTAATTTAAGTTAAACGTTAATAGTTAAATAACAGTATTTACTTTGCTTGTAGGATATGTTGTATTGA
>DWME01010085.1:0-10453 GCA_018244795.1 Parelbella ahira ahira
AGCGTTCTATCTCTTACATATTACGTCTACATTATGTCTCTATTGTAATCAAAATTGAAATCGTGAGGTATATTGTAGTTGTAACTGTCCATAATATAATCACTGGGTTATTGTTGAAAATATAATTTGATTTATGACATATTTATTATTATTATTATAAATTATTTCAAAATAATCTATTAAGGTTGAAACTTGAAGCCTGTTGACAGTCCGATTGTTATTGTAATAAAAGAATATAAAAATGTATTTATGTAAACAACTATATAATCGCGACGGCCAAAAGTCGTATGGCTGTGTGAAATGTGTAATCTAATTAGATTGTATTATTGATTTATTTAACAATAAACTATACTTCGACAGCATGTTATTGACAAATCTGTGTACTACTAATCTAACTGTAACTTTTATAAGTGCAATTTGACGGAACGCAAACTAAGATACTAGTACTTACGCTATTGAAGTTTCGATTCAATCATGTGACTTTAAGCATGATATATATATTTAGATTATAAAACACCAAAACGCAATCATTGCCCTGTGTCAAAGAGTGAACCTTATAAAGGAAAAGGTAAGGACACGATTTACATTTCAGCACATACAGTTTAATTTCAAAACTCTAATAAATGACATTGAACTGTTCTGTAATAAATATATATTGGTTTTATCAATTTATCTCGCCAAAATCAATTGCCAGTGACGAAAACCGTCGTGCTCAATTTGATTTTTCACTCTATATTTATTCTGTTATGATAAAGACCATTATAAAAAAAGACCATTAAATTGCACTCATCCAATAGGTATGCTTTGCGTGTATTTCAATAATATATTTAAAAAGGTATACTATGATATATATTTAGTTATTGCTAGTTATAAAGGTTAATTTTATTAAATACATGAGCTTGTGGACGCTTTAAATTGTACGTAATATTGAGAATTCTTAGTCATTCAAGACATGTATTTTTGCAGGCAGGTATTATATAGGGGGAAATTGAGTTGTTTCAAAGCATCATAAAAGTAAATAATAACCATCATATAAATTAAGTTTTATTGTCTACAATGTGCAATTCCATAAAATGTCCAATAACCGCAATATTTATAGATTGTAATTTTATCGAAATTAGTTAAAAGAAAATGTATGTCTTTTTTTAATTTTAAGAACATTCCAAAATCTGTGGGGACAGTGTAAATAATATTTATGCCCCAAAAAAATTTGTTGTAATTTGTCTTGTCCGAATACACAAGAGTAAATACAACTGGGAAAGATAAAAAAAATACTATTATAGTTGATGGAACTTGGAAAGATTTGAAAAAAAAAAAAGTAATACGTAGCTTGTGTTCGGTGTGAAAAAACTTTAAATTATAATTAAATTGTCATGATATTTAAAATGTCATCCCTGTGTGTACATTTTATCTTGCCCCACATATATGTAATGTCCCATAGATGCACAAGACTTCATTCTAGACTATAAATAATATATAATTCATGCATATTTATGACCACAGACTGCATATTGATGCGACTGTTTTGATAATGATGCTGCATGGATCTTTTACAAAAACTACTTATATATTCACTTAACATTGCTATGCCTTTCCAGGGCATACTCAATAACTAATTATATATGTATCTGGGCCTAGTTTATTGTAAATTATTATCAGACCGTCCTTACCCAGATAAATGGTAAGAGAAGGCTAGTAGATTTACCTAAAATGTTTACTGTTTTGTAACGATTAAGTCATGTTATAAACTTATGATTAATATTAAATATAGTTTCAGATTTACAAGATTTTTATTTAATAACCACTGTCTAATAGAAATGTAAATAAGTACTTTTTCGGCAAGCCTGCTACATCATTGGCTGTACCTTTGCTTTTCATGCAAGGCTGGCTGAGTGCTGGTCTATGCTGAATACAAAAATGTGATAGTCTAGCTGTTTACATTTCAGCCTTCATTCTGATGTTCTTTAGCTAAAATACTGCCGGGTACATCATTTTTTACGATATTTTGTTGTCCAGATTAGAAATATTTACTGAAAACGTCGAGAAGAAATACACCTTAGACTTTTCCAAGGCGTGTGGACTCTGCCCAGCCCTGCTTGGCCAGATTGGCACATCATAACCTTAATATTAGTAGGGGAGCCCACGATGCTAAATCGGGATTTACTCGAGCGTCATAGAGACCTATAGGGTTGCGAAGCTTAGATGATAAGAAAAAAGTCAAATAATACATACCGTTTCATCGGTGAAAAATTTAACGAGCGCGTCAGATTTTCGAAGGGGATGTTAAAAAACAAAATGCTTTTATATAATCTGACGATTTGGATGTGACGCAAAGTCACGGCCATTATTAGTGTGCAAAAAAATTCGTCATTTTGAAATACTCAAGCGCATCAGATTAAGTAACATAAGATATTATGTATATTATGGTTCATCATTATGCCCTAGACGTGCAGTCTCATAATCTGACAATTATCTAGAGGGATTCGCCTAATCTGACAATTATACATTTTTTATTTTTATTTTTTTAAAACATTGAACCTAATTAACTGAAAAGCTCGAGGAAATAGCATGTAAATGTCATAAAAGTACATGTTTTTTTAGGTAGAATACTTGTATTTGAAAATAATTATAAAAAATTAAATTTTTTAGAGTATTTTTTTTAATCATCATCTTCATCAGTAGAATTTTCTTCCTCCTCTGGCTCAATTTCATCCTCATATTGCGTATCTGTAACAACAAATCATTAAAACATTTAACAATATTTTATATATGAATAACGAGTTTTTTAATTATTGGAGAAAAAATTTACCTAATTCTGGAGTTCGCCATCATTTTCAATAAATCCTTGTAGATCAAAAGAGCGGCGGAAAATGGAGCAAGAAACTTTTTTTTCACAGCGTAAATAATTTTAATCTTTTTGTCAAAAGTTTCCATTAATTTTCTTTCTAAGTGACGGTCTGAGAACGAAGAAACAGTAATGGAACTAGACAATAAACTGTATTGCTGTTCTAACAATTTTTGATATTCTTTTTTAATATAGTCAAATAACAAGCATTCATTATTTTTGACCACTCTTTCTTCTAGCATGTCACAAAGAATAGTATACGCTGTATTGTATACATTTCTTTTCCTTAAAAATTCACTATTTTCATCCTTATAAATTTTTCGTAAGTATTGATCTTTGCAACGTTTGTGGTAAGAAACTTTGGAATCATCAAAGAAAGAACTAAGCTTTTCCAACATCGATATATCATTTTGTTCCGTGGCCGCGTTTTTCAATTTCCTTATGGTTTTTAATCTATTTACAGCTAAACGATCTTCACGACCATGATACCGTTTACGTTGTTTTTCGCAAATGAAGCACGTTTGCAATGCTGAATCATTATGAGCGACAGGATCATCTGTGTTGAATGACTCATTGAAATCCTCAGAAACAGCAACATGTGATTCGGAGCTATTCCCAGAAACTTTTGATACATTATCACATTCCACAACACTTTGCTGTTGTTGTAAATACGGAAAATCTAGTGGTATTTTAATTGCTGTAAATAATTTATAGCACTGTGCGTGATATATTTCATTTAATGAAGATTCTATCGAAAGTTCAAGATTATCGTATGTTGTTCGGGATTTTCGGAGAACCGGTTTGCTCCGACGATATTCTAAAATATTTATACATTTTTGTAATGTTTTTAATGTAAATTTAATTGTTTTTTGCAGAGTAGTTTCACCACAAAATATACACTTTATATTAACATCACTCATAGTAAATATTTATAAACTTTAATTCAAATAACTTATATTAAAACCCAAAACACGCAAAAACGTTGGAAATACGTTGTAAACAATGCCATGCCACGAACGAGTCTGTGTGATCAGCTGTCATGGCGTCATGGGAGCGAGAGAATAACAGATAAAGAAAGAATGAGAGAGGAATACAAACGCGGAGAGGGGAATACTGGCATCACGTAGCTGCACGAATTAAACTTTATCGATGAATTTTTGTTACTTCGGCTTATGGAAATTGTCAGATTATATATTTTTCGTAATCTTTGAATTATTCCCTTCAAAATAAAAAAAAAATTAGCTACGCTCGAGAATGTCCAGGTGATGTTTTTTTTTACAACTTTGTAGCCTTCCCCTTCCTTACATCAATCTCAAATCGTCAGATTAGTAAATATACACGTTTTAGTACGTAACTACCTCACCTTATCTTAATCTGACACGCTCGAGAATTTTTGATGATCAATTTTTTTTACTAATCTGATCCTTTATCCTTGACGGGCGACCATATATAGAAAGCTCATATTCAGTGGGAGTACTTAATAGGGTACAAGGTATTCCCCTGTATATTAATCTGCCGCGCTTTAGTAAATCCCGAAATCCCCTCTTGGGCTCTCCTACTATATGAGAGTGGTCTCAATATGATAAGAGTATGTGGCAGAATATGGAAACGATAAATTAGATGATGTAATTACCATTATTAATTGTTACATCTATCAATCGATCAGTTATCCCTGCTAGGTGTCTACCGTTGTCACCTCTCATCCAGCAAATATCACGGAGTAGGGATGAAAACGAAGGCGGTCTCCTGTCTCCCTCCCTATACAGTTTTCGGCCATTTTTTTTGTTGGTTTTATATAAGTATCAATCGTAGCAGTAACTGTTATACGTATTATTTTAATTTTTCTGTCCAACTCTCATGTTTATTTTATTCTCATTCTGAATTTATCATTAATTTGCAGTGCACAAATTATTTATTTACATTTTATTAATCTATATATTTATAAGAAAGTCGTGTTAGTTACACTATTTATAACTCAAGAACGGCTGAAACGGTTTGGCTGAAAATTGGTGGGGAGATAGCTTAGAACCAGGAAAACTACATAGGATACTTTTTATATCTCATTAAATAGATTTTTTTGTTATTGCAGATTGAGTTAATTATCTGTTAGTTAGTTCCGTAAGATGCTAACAGATGGCGTTGATTGAGGGAGTATCCAATAAATGGCGTGATGTTAAAATTACAAACGTTTCATTTAAACTACAATTTATTTCATGTTACACTAACATAACCGGGCACGTCTTGCTGCGGCTAAAGTATAAGTTTGAAGCGGTTATCAATACGATTATAATTAATTTTTAGTAGAGAAAAGTTTTGATTTCTAACAATGATTTATTTTACGTGTTTATTTACTTAGGGTTATATACACATGTTATATGTATATACGCTCTAGATGTGTTTGTTAGACTCGGTAGGTGGCGCTGCTATTTGTATATCATAGAACCATTTTAATGTCATTTTTGTGTACTTTCGCGTTAGTCCCTGCAAGGTTTGAATTCACAAATGAACCCGGTAGGTGGCGCTGTATGTGTAGTTAGTGTGTCACCAAATTTAATTTTCTGAACAATTGACAATATTACATAATTTTAAGCGGTCCTTTCTATTTTGTTACACAAACGTGGATTTGTAAGAAGTAATTATGGAATCTCAAAATTAAAAAGTTCAATTTTTAATTTAAATTAATATAAAAAGAACTTAACATCACGCCTGTAATCCCCGAACGGGTAGGCAGAGAAGTGTAGTACACTCCCACGTTTCACCAGTTACGTTTAAGTTTCATGGAATCGGTGGTGAACCTATTGCCATCACCGAGCACAATTCTAGATTATGAGTCATACTACTGGAAATTCTAAATTTAAAAATCCAAGAGTACCCGAACCGGGATTTGAACCTAGGACCTCCCGAACGGCAGCCGCGCTTGCGACCACTCGACCAACGAGGCTATCTTTTTATAATCTATGTCATAGCTAATGGTTATATATGTGCATATATTGTGGGTAATGCGATCACATTGATATACATCCTAATGAGTGACTTTGCAAAAAAAAAATTTGAATACGAAAAAAAACCATGAACACTAATCAGTGTATGAGAATATGGTACCTAAATGCCTGTTACTGGCGTGCATATAAGTAAATAATTATGTCTGAAACATTTAATGTAAACGTTTGTGTATATGGCTGTTGGTTAGTCGAAATAAATAATATATAAACTACGTAGGTACTATTTTATCGTTTTGGTATCCTTTTAAACAATTTATAGCAATTACTGAACAAAAGTACATTCATGGCATTCATAAACAACGCTTATCCTAAACGCAGATAATGAAGTTAGGTCCAGTGTTGCCAAAACTTAAACAAAATTACATGTGACCCTGTAAAACAGTAATGTCACATAATATTTTTTTTTTAAATTACGTACCTACTCGTAAATGCCTTTATTCTTATCAATTATAATGATTGTTTCAGGTACCGGGACGAAGCCCTTTGTTGGTCTGATAGGTAAGCACTTAAAACATGCATACATACGTTAAACACTTCAATTTAATTCAAAAAAAGAATTTCTATCTATTACGTATGTAAAAATTTTGTAAGGTTCATTTCAATAAATATTTTTGGTCCCACCAAAAATGTGCCAAACGAACTTTTCGCCACAGCCGACAATTTTACCTACACTGTTGCATAGGTGACGTAGGTGACTGCCATGACTTACCATCAGATGGTCCGTTTGTCTGTTTGACAGTTCAAATATATTTTACAAAAGCGTGGTACTCTTTTCGTTCATTTGCTGTTTATTATTGGCTGTATGTCATTAATCATAGTTACATTTCTTTTCAATGTACTTAATTGTGCCATCAGATTTCCACTCTTCAGCCAAATTGTACCTGATCATTTACCTAATTAATAAAGACTAGTAAATCGTTTTGTATTTTGTTTTCTGTTAGGTCTTAATTAATTTAAAAAAAATGAGATTTAATTCTAGTAAAACAGATGTGATAACGGAAGTAATCGTAGATCTCAATTAATAAAAATAAATATTTTTTCAAATTAGGTGATTGAATTCAAGTAAAATGAATTTATATCTCAACAGCGTAACTATCCTCAAATTAAATGAAAACCACATCACAAATTGCATTTGTCCCGAACGGCCAGTAATATTTTAATCCCGGCCACAGCGCAAATATTTGCGGAAGGACCCAACTAATCTATTGGTATTAGAAATTATCTTATTACAAAACTAAAGCGGCAGTGACCCTTGGTCAAAACCGAGCTTACAGTATAAACAAATGATTTTAATACTAAAGAGTTTTAGTTTTTATAATTATAAACCCCGAAGGGTTAGGCAGACGAATATGTTACATTCCCACGTTTTACTAGTTTTCATAATTGTTATATCTATTTTATCTGATCTAATCGCGCATATAATTAGCGGACATGCTGATTTTAATATTTACTATACAAGTATTTTTATACTATTCATTCGCTATCCAGTACTACCTACTTCTTCTCCTTCTTGTTAAAGTGTCTCTCCGACTAGCGGAGGTTGGCTGTCAAGTAGTATAATCACAAGTGTTAAACCAGTGACATTTTTGATGTACCATACGAATAATACACATTGGAGTCTAGAAAATTCCGCGAATGAGTCACGCCGTGAAAATATCGATAATCGTTAACAATCCAGAAAAAAAAACCAAAAATTAAAAAAACCATTCTGTGCGTGTGCTTTCGTTTTTCGTTCATGAAACACGTCGGCGCCGACTGGAGCGCGGAGCGCGCACTCGTTTCTTGCGCGATGCGATTAATGCTAAGAACTCGATGAACGAAAGGATTTTGTGGCCGGTGTATGGCAATAGGCTCACCACCTATTCCATAATGCATATATAACTTAATTGGTGAACGTGGGAGTGTAATACTCCTACTGCTCTGCGCACCCCGTCGGGGAGATACAAGCGTTATATTATTTTAATTTACGTTCATCTCAGAAAATATTCATATACTTATCTTGGGTTCTATAAAATAAGTGGTAAGTACTAGGAATCTTGACTCATAAAATATGAGAAAAAATCAAATAAAAGAGAAATAAGTACGTGATGCCTGTTGCAGAACAGCTGCATGAAAGAGATTACGCTTAGTCTTATCGCGATATACCTTGACCACTGATTTTCAGTGTTGACTGGATTTTTGATCATTTCGTCCGTGGTTATCTGTGTGTCTTCTCATATAAAGAGAAGATTAGTGTCTAACAGTGGAACGATAAAAGGTTTTATGATGATGATGATTTGTTCATTTTCTCGCCCTTAAATATTGTTATTAGACCAGGTATAATTTATTGTTCTTCATAATGTTCTTTATGGCCTTTGTGTATCTAAATCAGTATAGCATACTGTAATGTTTAGTGTACTCTTGTACCACTAAAACACAGTTTCACTATTATAATCAGTGATAATAATGTAGACGGAACATCGAGTACGTCTGCACGCGGTGACGATCAGTGAGCAAGAGCGAGACAGTCGTAGTCGGGTTGCGCATACACTACACATACCAACATCATTTTTTCTTTATTTGTCAATATTGAAGAAAATTCTTGCTTGGATTTATTATACTTTGTTTGTATTTATCACATTGTCACACCAATTTCTCATAAGTGTGGGCTGAGATTGATTGATTTCATAGTATAGAGTAATAATTAGCGGTATGTGTAATTTATTTTTTCTGTTTTTCCATTTTTAATATACCACGGGGAGTTTTCATAAAAACTTATATAAAAAAAGATAAAAATAAAGTATAACTTGTTTGGTTTTTTCTTCGTCAATAACTAAACAGCAGATTTTCGTAATAGCGGATGTCAAAAGTTATGAGGGTCGAATCATGTGGTTTCAATTGGATATCGACAACCCTTGTCCGAGGGACGGTCAGAGATGGCTTATTTTGTGGCTTAGATAACAATGGGAATTTAGTTAGGGTTGGCACATGCGACCAAATTTGTCAGGTTCGTAAATTCATTTGCTCGATATCTAAGAGCTGAATAATTTTAAATTTTTATTCTAACAGAAGAATATTCTGTAAATATTTAATTTTATTTCTTTTTGTGCATATAGTAAAGTTGATACATACAAATAACTAAATGTGAATTTATTTAAGTATTCGTATTGCTACATTGTTATGTAATCTGTAACGATCTTATGAATATTTTTAAATTTTTATTTTTATTTTCAATACCACTTTTTTAAGAATTTTAATGAGTAAAAATTTATATTCACTCCTATATTTTGTTCTCCCCACCTTTTCCATAGGACATTAAACGTAACTGGTGAAACATGACAGTGTACTACACTCTTCTGCCTACACCTCCGGGGATTACAGGCGTGACGTTACTTTTTTAAAATTGCAGCATTTTTAAAATTATAATAAAAATTCTGAATATTTTATCTAATTGTAGACAGCCCTATGTTGGGTCAAAACGGCCATCCGAGTTACGGTTAGGGTTAGTGATGTATCGGATACGGCCAGCAATTACGGGTTATGTTCCGCCATAATGGCGGCGTGGCGGTGCGACAGTGGCGCCCTCATTGTTGTTTAATTGTTTTATGGCTCTGTTTGGCTTGTTAAAGACATTTGTTGCATGTGAAGCTTGAGAGTGTTTTGAAATTGCTGGTAATAAATACTTTACGAAGCCGTAACAAGACATTAGTCCTTTATTTTTATGCAAAATGATATACATAATTGAATTGCTGAAAAATAGAAAGATCTAGAAGCAGGTAGCTGTAAACAGTGATCGTTATTGTATAATTTTGCCTAAACTGTCCAAATTATGGTATGAAAGACGAAGCTAATGGTTAGGATTTTCTGCTATAGCTAAGAGTAGCCAATATACCCTCCTAAAAGGACTTTACATCGGGCTTCAGCCCAAAAACGGATAGTCAATACTTCGCTCTCAGTAACAAAAATCACTTTGCTAATACTTTCTCGCACATCGTATATAACCTATAACTACATTTATCTGATAGAATTAATGAAATAGATTTAATTCGAGGCCTCGAAACTGCAATTTAGAAACAAATAAAAGAGACATCTGCAATGCATATTTAGTAATGAAGAGACTGTATTTAATTTGCTTAAAACCGAATGATGTCATCGTGTCTATATAGCTATAATACCTAAAGCAGCCTTCGTTCTCCGGTGGACTGCATTTGTGTATCAAAATAGCACAAAAACGGCTTGTTAATTTATTTTTAATTAAAAATACTCTGTAGAGGATTGCACAGCTTTGTAGAGCTAAGAACAATGTCTCCAGTGTAATGATAACAACTAGGTTATTTAAATTGTAATTAAAAATACGACCGATCTATAACCTAATTAACGTTCATTACAATAAATAAGAAGTCAATAAAGAGTTGAAGCAAAATGCAATCCCAGAAAACCTTGATATTGATGTACGCACTCATACAATCGACTTAGAATTTAACCACAATCCAACAATACAGGTGTAGAAACGACCTCTACTAATTAAAATAGAACCACTGCAATAAAAAAACCTAATTAACGTTCATTACAATAAATAAGAAGTCAATAAAGAGTTGAAGCAAAATGCAATCCCAGAAAACCTTGA
>DWME01010086.1:0-10453 GCA_018244795.1 Parelbella ahira ahira
GAAAAACTTTTTTTAGATATAAAAAACTACGTGCCATATCTTTATTTTTAAAATCCTTTTACTTTGATGTCTGTCTGATTTATCAACGCTGAATCAACGGCGCAACGCCAATTCAAAATCACAACAAAACGATCAAATAATTTCGGAAAAATTTCACATTAATAAAATGCGTAACAAACGTAACATCACACCTGTAAATCACGAAGTGGTAGGCAGAGAAATATATTGCACTCGCGGTTTACTAGTCGCGTTTTAAGTCCCATGGAGTAGGTGGTGGACCCATTTGCCATATATCGGGTACAAATCCAGACTCCCAGTCACTACTAGAAATTCTAAATTAGAAAAGTCCAATAGTACCCGACCCGGGATTTGAACCCAGGACCTTTACTTGCTCACCAATTATCCATATTTAAAATTTTTATACAAAATTAGCTATGTACGTTTCATTTACGAGACTGTACAATCATGAGTGTATTGTACAATACTATATATAGGATATTGTACAATATTACGGCATACTGTACAATTATAAGAAATATATCTATAACATAACCGTTGAAGCTCGAAGAGGAAAACCGCCTAATCTTGATTAGTTTTTTGTTACCAATGAGATATCCACATTTATACATAATATCAAATTTCATATTCATCTGATCCTGACCAGTTTCATTTCATTTTACTTCATAGATATACATATTATATAATATTGAATATTGGTCAGATGATAATACTAATATATGTATGTATGTATAAGTAACGTAACTGATGAAACGTGGAGGTGTATTACACTCTTCTACCTACCCCTTCGGGGATTACAGGCATCATGTTACGTTTAATTTTTTTTAATATACAAGTATTAGTCTTTATTTTATTCTCAGTCCAACTTGAAATAATCAGTGAATAAAATATATATTGTGTTTAATCTGTAACCAGGTAATATAAAAATTAAAATATTTCTAATTTTTTCATTAGCCTATGTGCAGTATTGGACTCCAATTATTATTATTATTATTTATTATTATTTCTTACGATTATTTCTAATTAATTGTAATTATATTTAAATATACTATAAACACAATATGATTATTACGAGATACTATTACGACAAGATTACCTTAACCAAAATCAAACTTTAATAGATTCTGTAGTATCGTACAATGTGAATCGATCTTAATATTACTACATATATCAACAATATCCGAATATAGTGAATATAAGATACGTACGTTGGTGCTCTTGATCTGCGTTCTACGCCCACACACGAAGCTCTAATGATGTTATGCAGATCATATGGCAAAGACATTATCTCCTCCAAATCATAGTCTCAAGAGGTTTGCGATGTTCAATCAAACGCACTAACCGTAATACATTAGGGTGTAATAGCTTAGGATACGCCCACCTCTATTCAATATGTATAATATTACAATTATAATAATATAATATAAATTGGTCAGGTATGGGATCATGCAGTCAACAGTCTCAAAAAAGCGTGCGTGTTTGAAGAGATCGTTGAATCTGGAAGAAGCTCCCAGATCTGTAAAGCTTGAGGTATACTGCACTTGTTATACTCTGCCTACCACTCAAGCGACCTGTAGTGCATGTATAATATCTAATAATAATAATAAAGAAACATGATGTAATGCAAAGTGGCTGGCAATGGTTGGATGCGAAGAACTGACGATCGAGCTCAGTGGCGTGCCATTGGAGAGGCCTATGTCCAGCAGTGGACGGAAGTGGGCTGATAATGAATGCATGAATGAAATGATGTAACTTTGTCTTAAAAATGCCAAACAATTTCTTAGACTCGCGTTACAAAAACATTAAGCCACAAGTACAAATGTAATGTAAAAAATCTTCTGAGACTTGTACTGAATAATTACGTATAATAATATCTCGTAGATATTATACAAAACATTAGATTTACATGCGCCCTTGTTAACACACTCCAGACAGGATCACAGGAACGCTATTGTTAATATGATGTTTAAGGGAACGTATATTATAGAATTAATAATTTATGCACCACAATAATTCCATATAAAACATTCGCGTTAACGTCTATCGTGCGGTAAATGGGCTTACGTTTTGAAATATTCTTCATAAAATATCACTAGACCTAGTTTACCGAAGAAATATTAAGCATACATAAAAAAGAATTAGTATCTCATTCGATGTCACATGATTTATAGAAGCTCCTTCCCTTTTCATTTCCTTAGCGCGTGGTAAAAATGGTGTGTCTACGATTTATATTTAAATATAATCAGGCTGTAAGTGTTCGGACTCTGGAGTCCACGTTCGAGTAGAAATTATCCATGGTCTTTGCACTGCACTCTGATTACCGTTGCATTTCCGCGTGCAATTACTTGCGTCCATTCAAGCTTATTAATTCCTCATAGAACTCTAATAGTAATAGTTAGTTTGTATATATCAAAAATGGCAAATACTTATCGCCTGCCAACGCAAATTTTTTCTCAAATATATGATATACTGAAAAATGGCCCCGATTCCGCCTGATGGAAACTACAGATGCGCCCTAAGATGGAGCACCTTGCCTAGAATACTTTTGCAGATGTAGAACCGACTGGAATAATTACTTGCCATGATGGAAGTACCTTAAGAATATGCAGTCGCATTGATGTTATGTTGTCAGCAGAAACTTTCATAATCATCATTGAAATTTTACTGTTCTTCTATTGAACACAGATATCGTGCCAGATTTGCCACACTTGGCCATAATTTGCCACTATGGCCAAGTTTGGGTTGCTAGATAAACGTATGAATTAACTGCAAACTAATTATACTTTTCGGTATGTATTTGAATTTTAAAAAGTAATTTACCGGACTTAATGCGAGCATCAAATGGGTCATCATCATCATCATCAGCCCACTCTCGTCCACCACGGGCAATGTAGACGTCCATAGTAAGATATTGCAGTACAATAGTGCAAAACTAAATAGTTGCGTTTGTCATATAAATTACTTCGTAGGAGAGTCAGAGAGGTATTTAGCGGTGACGGTCTCTTCAGATATCAGATTTTTTTCAAGATGAATTTTCTTTTCCTAATGTAGACTACTTTAAAATCCCTGTAAAAATTATAGAAGATTTTTTTAATCACAATGTGGAAGTTGATTAAAAGTGAAATTCTCAAATAAACATTTTGATAATAAATAAATCGAGGGAATTAAATCCGTCATCAGGGGTTAAGAGCTGTCAAGACGGCTGCCATCTCAATAATTTATTCGATCGTGACAAAAACAGTACGGAAGTTGGCCTCCGCGAATTATTATCGGACGGGTTATTACTTAATCGTCGATTTTCAAATTTAATTTAACGGAGTTTCTGAAGTCAAATATAATTCCTATATTTTTCCTCGCGTAAGAAGATAATGATAATATTTTTAACTACTCTATATGAAAACGAATATTGTATTTTTATTTTTTATAGTCTTGTCAGGACCTTTACGAAATGCAATGAGAGCACCAAGTACAAAATGCTTATATTTTTATAGACCTGGCATACTTTTTGTACATTCGTAACCGCCTTTGAGCATTTTACTTACCGGGACATTTTAATTCGGAGACAAGTCTCACGTAGCGTAAAATAAACGGTGATATAAACACAAATACAAACATCAAAGTATTTATACTAGTAATATCTTCCAGAACCTTCCGTTCGAGTATGTTTTAGTAGCATTAAAATTCAGTCAACGCAAGTTGAATTATGAACCAATAGACCGGCGTTGCATATAATTCAGTAGATGGATGAAATGTTGACCGTTGGTCCGAATGTTTATCTAGTAGAGTTCGGGTATTTGGTTGATACATAAAACCAGGGACTCCATTGATTTAGAAGAGCCATTGATGAATTCAATTGAGGTACAGTTTAAATTGACAAAAATTCACGCACTCCCTTTTTTTGCACAGAGAATCGGTTTCATGTTGATTTTATAGGAAAAAACGAGCGCACTATACGGGTGATGGAATTTATAACAGCTCTATTTCATTCGTTTTATACTCGCACTTGCCAGCACAATAAGGGTTGATATTTATGTACTAATTTTAACCTGAATTGCAATGTTTTAACCAACTGAAAAAATGGGAATAATGCTCACTTTTTTCCCTGTTTTTAATGTTATATATGTTCCTTTTTTCCTGGAGGAAATCGGGAGAAGATTTTAGAACGCGTGAACAAAACACCTTCATATATGAAAATATTTTAGTTTAAGCATGTTGTTTTATTGATATTTGAAATTTGAATTATAATACAAAATAAAATTTCGTTAGTCATGCATGATACAACGAGATTAAATATATTTTACTAAGACTTTATAACACTTACTTGTGTTAATTAACGAAAGATAACCTTAATAATGGTTACGATAAATTGTCAACAAAAAATTACTTTATTAATCGTGGCGACCCCTGGAGCTTTTATATCGCTTTCCATGTTCAAAATAAAATAAATCAATATCCTTTATTTACAGGAAAATTTCATTTTACTTCCATTAAAAAAGTTTTAGATAGATTTCCACGAAGAGATCCTTAATTGACTACGCCTAATCTAACTATCAGCCTATGTGCCTCAAGGGAGCTTGCATGTTACAAAATAATTCAAATTATTTTAATGATTATTCATTTATACTCTACTGTTTTTCCTATAAGTAGATTTGATATATGGTGGGCTAAGTGCGTAGAGGCATCTTGTTATCCCATATGAAATTGAGAATATGTAGTATGAGTTAGATATACAATACATCTAAAATGTTTCAGTATTCAAGCATAATGATATTAATATAACATTAATACCTTAAATTTTGCTACCTATTTTTTAATATATAAACCACCAAGCACGCAGACAGGCAGAATTTATTATACACTTTCTCCCCATAGAGCGCACTTTACACAATTGTCAGTGTAATGCTCTACTTTTAATTTTATTACACTTTCAGGCAGTTTTTTACGGCGATAAGGACGTTTAAGTTGCTAGCAAGACAGTTGGAAGAACGCGACAATATTTACTGGAGGCTTTTATTTTTACGGTAATGTTACTTGACATTCCTGAAGAATTTATTCTGAAAGGTCGCTGTATTACTTACTTTTTTTTGTAGGTAATAAAAGTTATGAATATCACATAATATAAGAGATAGACAGAGCGGTGTAGTACCCTCCGCCCACGTTAAACTGGTCATGTTATACGTCCCATCATGGAATAGGATATTGACATACGACGGGCTTAAACTTCAAGTAACAAAAACTCACGAATATTTTGCCCAACATGAGATTAAGGAATTCTTGATTAGCATTCGTGCTTGCAATCTGTCGAACAACGAGGCAATCAGACTATTAAAATTGCTACAATTATTGGAAATTGACGACGAGCTGAAGATCGAGCTCAGTGGCGTCCTATTGGAGAGGCCGATGTCCAATAGTGAACGGAAATAGGCTGATGATGATGATGAAGATGATTGGAAGTTGGAAAAATCATTAAACGTTCTTACTGCTCTTTTAGGTTAGTTTCAGGAATGAGGATTGTGTATTTGAAGAAAAATTAAATTTAAACAATTATTTGGAGTATGAAAAGATCTATATAGATAGAAGAAACATGTCAAGTCTGTAACTATGGAGATTTTTGGCACTCGGTGCTCTCTGCTTTACCCGTAATGGACCCGGCGTAACTATATAATAATAACAAATATTGGATGCGATTAGGAACGCGAGTTCATATTTATTCGTACTATTTTCGCTGTTCAATTTTATTAAATTATAATTTATTAATGAGACTATAATATACACTATTATATTAAAGTTTTTTTTAATTGGATTGTTTTGACTTCATTTCTTTTGACAGATTTGGGTTTTGAAAGAATATTTCGCTTTATTTAAAAAAAAAGTAATTACGTTGGAGATAAAAAAGACATGTTAATAATATTATTAAAATTTAATTTTAAATGATTTCATTTCGTTTACATTTTATTTAGTGTTTCATTTCCAGTAATATTTCTCTCAAGCAGAAACAATTTGAACAAACTGGAAATTGGATTCAATCGCACAGTTCAATTATGAAAAATACGAAGCATTTATAAAGTTAAGATCTCAAAGCGATGTTTACCATCAGTACTAATTATTTTTCCTTTCATCTTCGACAAACTGGCAAAGCAAAGAGATTGATAAAGCCGGAGGTAGGTACAGTTCAAAACAAAGGATCCTGAAGAAAATTGGGAGGGTCCAACGACGATCGTTTCGGGTAATTTTCTTTGTTGTCCTAAGTATAGCTTGTGACGTGATAAAAATACGGTCCGGCTTAAAGCATGACCGCTTTTGTAATTTGCCAAATGTCTAATTAAGGTATGGAAATTTTTTCTTACGATTGTTACACATAAACCCAGGTTCTCTTATATTTATGTTCGTTTCACGCGATATAAGTTAAAATTTTCGTAGAACAATACAATATCAGATAATTTTCTAATATGATAATTTTCTAATAATAACTATTTTAAATAAAATCTAAGAATTACACCATATCAATCGTCGGATTAGCGATTCTTAAAACGTAGTTTAAAATGCAAAAAAAAATTGATATCTAAGAAGGATACTCACAAATCTATTAAAAAAGTTTCCGCAGTACGATTTGTTCCATCGTGTAATGCACTGGATTTGATAATAGACTGTAAATTACTGAACTTTGTTAAGCGATGTAGCAAGCCGCGCGGTATTGTAAATCATGTCCAAAAAGTTCATGCCGAGTCGCGGTCTACGAAAGTTTCGTAGCAACGTTGAGCTAGCTACGGCTCGCGGTGTAGAGCGTCCGACCCGAACCGCGGGGCGCCTCGCACTGAGCTCTCTCTCGACAAGACAATCTTTGCCCGTACAGTGGGCCCTCAACAGATAACAGCAACTTGTGAGCTTTCACACGGATAACGGCCGCGTTACGGAACCTTTGTCTTCCGTCCGCTTTTTTAACAAACTCTCCACTTGCACAATAATTGAAAACGTTTTCGTACGCTCGCTAATTCGTTCGTTAATGTTGTTGTTAGCGTCGGATTTTATTTAAAGTCGTTAAGTTGGTAAAATGAAGTTCAATTTAGCTCATCATCGTTTGCTGAGATGAAGTTTTAATGATGTGTGCTGAAATTTGTTCACAGCTGATAATGTTATTTCCAAAGGGCCTTGTTATAGATAAGTGTACTAAATATAATAAAAATGTTCAATACGTATGACTGAAAAAAATAATAATTGTGTGCATTAAAAAGCTTCTTTATTTTACTTGTGCTTACCTTTGAATTTATTAAAGTAACCGTAACAAAACAATTTACAGAGCATTTCACAACATAATTTAGGATATGCAAAGTCTGCCTGAGAATTGTAGACGAACGTAAAATGTTTTTGAAAGCATTTTTATACTTTTTTGACTTTAAATTTGACTCATTAACTAATTAACTACGGTTTTTATGAAAAGTTGTACAATAAACAAAGGCAAGAAGAAACAGGAAGCTTGCAATTCTTTGAAACAATGGGATTTTTTGTATGTTCGTATATTTTAGTCCTAAAACGTAACAATGAGTTTTTATATAAACAGCTGTACAGGCATTTTTAAAACACACTTAAAAATTGGTTTAGATATGTGTGTACTTGCACTTCATATATTGTACATACTCATATATAGATAACTATATATAGCTATATTCACAAGTGATGATGATGGTTAATATCGAACCTTCTGAAGTGAATTATAAATAATTTCATTATTTCACTTTCAATATTTGTAAATATTATAAATTCTAAATCTATCGTTCTATTCTTTACTCGTATCTATGTGATTGTGTTTTATCGTTAACGGCGCGAGTTTTCTATAAGAAAGGTAAGATAAAATAATGAAGTTATTTTAATAATGTATAACAGAGAAAACGATATAATTACTACGAAGTTACAATTAATACTGTCTATATTTTATCTATATCTTTTAGACAATAGAAAATAATTATATTTTTTCTTTAACTTTTACCTATGTTTTTACATTTAATTTGAGAAATGGATATTTTACCTAAACCTTTAATATGTAATTAAAGGTATAGCAAAAATATATTACGTACATACCTGTCTCGAACCAGATATTATACGATCATAAGTTTCTGCAAGAAGAACGCACAGTCTCATAACGTTAAATGAACGCACGAAAACTTAATAACTTATATGTATATTAAGCAATAAAGTTATAATGTGAAGCCATAAACAAAATCACGTATGTACACCGTGGTTTCGTTCGGTGTACACAAAAGTTGCGAAAGAATCAAACAAATTCACTCTAACTTTGAGTTCCAAAGGTTTCGGCCCTGAAATACGATTATTTCGCCCGGAGCGTGCATAAAAACAGCCAAATCACAAAACAAGATAACATTCGCTAGGTCTTCCACCGCGGGAATCTCATTTTCAATATGTTTTTATAACTTTCAGTGAGGAAATGAGGTGGCGCTCGCGGCTCTCCGCGCTACCATTGTCATCATAAACCAACCGCCGCCTCCTTCATAAATCCGCTCCAAATGTACCTTTGTACGCATTATACCATAACAGCGAGGATTCTCCTTTGCTCAACAATGCTTTTAAATCCTATAAATAAGTCGTATCTCTATCCGTTTATTGGGGGTTTCACTGTCGTGTTATTACGCGGCTGTTTTAAAAATCTCTAACTCTCCTTCGAGATACTCTTACTCTACTGTAAGATATGCTTATTTTGTTTTTCAATTCTCTCACTCCATTTTAAGGTTTTTTCATTTTAAAACTGAGACTTACGAGTAAAATATTTTAAGTCTATTTTATGATACTCATACTGTATTTTAAGATACTCTTCGTCTTTAATTGAAATTTTAATAAATTTTCTTGTCTCTACTTCAAACATCTTGAAATGAAACCATAGCTTGGACGATCGTCTACATACATATAACTTTGCAGTTTTTCTTCGAGTCAAAATATTGGTGTTCCTTTAAACGTTCGTTGGCACCGATGCTGCGTCCTTTCTTGTTCAATTTTCGCTAGTCTCAACATAATAACCGCTTGTTGACAGCGCTGCCCCCTGCCCCGAGCGCTCCACAAGCAATAAGACAGTAATAAATGTTCAGATCTAAAGACAAGAATAAAAGGAATGCGGCTATAATAAGTGGATATTGTGAATCGGTGCTTGCGCTAAATTCAATATTGAGTTAATATGACGTATCCTATATTATCATTTTATTTATATATGTATTTACCTTTATTTATTAATTTTACCATGTGCGTTTCCTTATCTTTCAATATGTACATATGTTTCATTACACTTCACTATGTATATTTAATTACATTTCACCACATACGTTTTACTGTGTACGTTTCACTATGTATGTTCCGTTACATTTCACTATGTACATTTCGTTATTTATCTTTCATTTTATTTCACTAGGTGTGTTTTATTACATTTCACTACGTACGTTTCATAATGTTTCACAAAGAACGACGTATGACCGTCTTTATAAGCCTGTCTCCGTCCATATAAATTACATATAAGATATGTAGCAACAAGTTTTTTTCATTTTTGACACTCTTGTAACACATGTAATAGTAATAAAAGTGTACATCCAGTGCAAACTCTGTTCGTGTATTGCACTGTCCCCGACAAACCTTGTGAAAGCTTGTCGTTGACCCAGAAATTTGAGATTTTGCATATTTTTGCTACAGCTTCAAGTCGGGGCTTGTAATATTCTTTCCCGCGACTTTATTGCCTATTCGGAGAGACGGATACAAACAACAGCTGAGGAAACATCAATTGACATCGCAGATATATTACTAGGAGAAACATTTAAATTTATTTATATGTATGCATGAAGAGTGATCAATGTATCTGCCGAAGAAGAAAAATCAGACTTCTATGTATAGAGAAAATCGGAATTTTGGCGCTCGCAACCAACGCTGTTAGCAATAATACTAGTTAAGGTAATATGAGCGATGTAAGTTTCCTTTCTTTTGAACCTGATCAATAAAGCTATATGTTATCTTACCAGAAAACCCACATATGTACAAATAGCCTTTTAAAAAATCTAAAAGATCATTTGTTATTTAAAATCAGTATTAATAGAATATCGTCGTCTCACTATTTAATATAATATGTTCGTATATATGTATTAAAAAGAATTGTTATCGAAAAATGTAATTCCAGATGTCTATTAGATGAGTTATTCTATTTAAAAAACATATATACATATGTATACAAAGTGTATAACCAAATCTTCTCCTATCTGCTATAAAATTCTAGATATCAAAAAGCAAAGGAAAAGCGAATAAAACGTTTGTATTTCAAACACCTGGATCCCCTAAGTAAAAAGCTTAAGAAATCAAAGTTGTTCTACGTACTATATAAGTGTAATATAATGCGGACCAGTTAAAGATGAGTAAATATTTAACATTATCAGTAGAAGCGACGCCTTCC